>JAGFPH010013404.1:0-11725 GCA_018207615.1 Philaenus spumarius
TGATGAGCAATATTTGCATAAGCGCGCGCATCCTCGTGTATATATTTTTATGTGCCTACATTATGCATTATTTATTACAATACCGCACGTTTGACATAAACAATATCCTGTATATGACGTTACTAGTTGTAATATATTTGGTATTAGTTGATCATACATTTTAAAGAATAAAAGAACTTCACATAGCCTTAGCATAGGCGCCCACATGATATTTTATGGGGGAGGGGGGCTAGACCGGGGTATGAGGCTTAGCACGTTCACTGCTAAGGACGCACATGTGAGCTTGACACTGAACACTATGAGAAGCGGCCGACGCACAGTGCATTGCACGCCAACCCCTATATTGGGAGTATCTTCAATACACAATGCATTGCGTGCCTCGCACGCCAACCCCCATATTGGGAGTATTTTCAATACACGATGCATTGCGTGCTTCGCACGCCAACCCAAGCATTGGGAGTATTTTCGATATACAATGCATTGCGTGCTTCGCACGCCAATTCCCGTATTGGGAGTATTTTCAATAAACAATGCATTGCGTGCTTCGCACGCCAACCCCTGTGTTGGGAGTATTTTTTAATATACAGTGCATTGCGTGCTTCGCACGCCATCCCCCATTGGGAATATTTTCAATATACAATGCATTGCGTGCTTCGCACGCGAACCCCCATGTTTGGAGTATTTTCAATATATAGTGCATTACATGCTTCGCACGCCAACAGATATTGGGAGTATTTTCAATACACCATGCATTGCGTGCTTCGCATGTCAACCCCCGTATTGGGAGTATTTTCAATACACCATGAATTGCGTGCTTCTCATGTCAACCCCCGTATCGGGAGTATTTTCAATACACAATGCATTGCGTACTTCGCACGCCAACCCCTGTGTTGGGAGTATTTTTTAATACACAGTGCATTGCGTGCTTCGCACGCCAATCCCTGTATTGGGAGTATTTTCAATAGAAAATGCATTGCGTGCTTCGCACGCCAACCTCCATGTTGGGAGGTATTTTCAATAAACAATGCATTGTGTGTTTCGCACGCAAACCCCCATGTTTGGAGTATTTTCAATATATAGTGCATTACATGCTTCGCACGCCAACGGATATTGGGAGTATTTTCAATACACCATGCATTGCGTGCTTCGCATGTCAACCCCCGTATTGGGAGTATTTTCAATACACAGTGCATTGCGTGCTTCGCATGCCAACCACCGTATTGGGAGTATTTTCAATACACAGTGCATTCCGTGCTTCGCACGCCAATGTGCGTCCGCTTTGCAATATTGGTGATTATTACGTAGAAAGGTTCGAAAATAAAAAAATAAAGTAATTTTTACTCAACTAGACTATAAATATATAAAATAATTTGTCAGCTCCTAGCATAGGAAATACGAAATTTGCGTAGCAGTGAACGTGTTAAAGAGTAGGCCTACCTTCACCTCTTTCGGCAAAAGGAGAAAACTTTTAAAATTTGGGAAACCAATTTGGCTGTTCAGGTGAAATATTAACCCACACAGCATTGAATCTGTACCTTTACACCGTCAGTGAATACACAAAGACCTATAACACTCCTAGAGGCCGCACCAAGTAGTGACCCAGCAGCTCGTGCTTGAACTCTTGTAAAAAATAAAATAGGTATATGTGAAATCAAACGCCAAATAACATTTAAAACATAATTTAGTGCTAATCGCTTTAAAGAAAAATACCTAACTATAATTAATAATAGAGATATTTTCCTTTCACTGGGAGCTATTGGGGGGCGTATGCCCCCCTCTGCCCATAGGTATGGGCGCCCATGTGCCCTATATAATGAAACTACACACTCCACTGATTGAGTGTCCCAGATAAACTATTAAATTATCGTCGTACAAGTCCAGCACACTAAAGCGGATTAAAGACAATCAGATTCCCACGAAACCACTTACTTGAAATGCCAGATATCTGACCTAGTAAAGATTAGGAAGAGAGTAATTATCGGTTCCTTCCGGCCTTGGGCTTTGTTATAGTGACGTACCGTATTTGGAACACTTTATACAAAGACCGATCGAACGTACAAACATGGAAATATCCGGCAGAAATTGTGTCAATCTGGATTTCACGGTGCCCACGATCTCTGACATTAATTTTAATCATAGAATATGATTCAGCCGTGAGTAACTCTGCAGATATGGTCACGCGAAATGATAGATCTGGCAACACTGTCAGTGAGCTTTTGCCATTATTGTTGATAGATCTGTCAACTCCCTCAATTACATTTCAACATTATTGTTGATAGATGTGGCAACACTGTCAATTAAATTTCGCTATTATTGTTGATAGATCTGGCTACACCGTCAGTTAGTTTTTGTCATTAATGTTGATAAGATCTGGCAACACTGTTGTTAGATTTTGTTATTACTGTTGATCAATGTAACAATACCATCGATTAGCTTTCCTCGTGGATTGTATATAGATAAAGCCACTGTTACCTTTTATGAAGACGGTTGAATTGGGTGGTACTTAAAAGTACCGTCGGGCATCAAATGGTTAAATAATCAACATTTCAATCAAACTTTGATATTACCAACTAAAGGAAACAGTAAGTTACAATATGTAACACCAGATAACGGTTAAGTTATGCGTAATAATTAGTTTATTCAACCCGGCATCCTATACCGACACAGCCAATATTGTATGTACATTAGCGGTCATTATCTTTAACTTAGCTATTATCCTTCATCCGATCGTTTTGACAGTTACACCGCCCGAAAGGGAATCAAAAGGGCTGCAAAAAAAGGTGTCTTGGCATTTTTTTGTTGTTAAAGTGTACGGTTTTCGAGTAATTTAGGTTTGAAATTTTCAAACAGCCTCTTTTTCGAAACGCATGATTGGATATAATCGCTTATATTTCTTGAGATATATCGTTGTTAGGTTAAACTTCGTGCCAAGTTTGAACTCAATCGGTCAAACCGTTCTCTGGATAAGAATTATTTTGTTCGAAAAACAAAATGGCGGATATCTAGAAAACGAAACTTTTCGGGTCTGTGTTTATATGCAATTTTTTTTCTTATTTTGACCCATAGAACCACTCCCCGAGGTTTGGAACTTTAGTTATGGGACACACTGTATAAAATTATTAGCTTTCTGCACTTCCATCGTTTAAACTTTAACTGTGCCTATTCATACTCCTCCTGTAATTTTCGTAAAAAGGTGTACAAAGTTTTTTTGCTTCACTTATCTATATACAGTATATAAAAGCGAAATACCACTCACTCACTGACTCACTCATCACGATTTCTCAAAAACTACCCAACGGATTGAAATGAAATTTGGTATGTAGCTTCCTCTGGGGCCATAGGTGCTCACTAAGAAAGGGTTTGGAAAAGGTAGAAATTTTAGGGGGGTTAGGGGGGATCAAAGTTATTAAATCACGATTTCTTCAAAACTACCGAACGGATTGGAATGAAATTTGGTATGTAGCTTCCTCTAGGGACACAAGTGTTCACTAAAAAAGGATTTTAAAAAATTTGGAAATTTTAGGGGAGTTTGGGGGTAAAAATTACTAAATAAAGATTTCTCCAAAATTACCTAACAGATTGGAATGAAATTTGGTATGTAGCTTCCTCTAGGACATAGGCGCTCGCTAAGAAAGGGTTTAAAAAAATTCGAAATTTTTGGGGGCTTGAAGGGATCAAGTTATTAAATCACGATTTCTTCAAAACTACCGAACGGGTTGGAATGAAATTTGGTATGTAGCTTCCTCTAGGACCATAGGTGCTCACTAAGAAAGGGTATTAAAAATTTCGAAATTTTAGGAGTGGTTTGGGGAGATCAAAGTTACTAAAATCATAATTTCAGATTTTTTATTATTATGACAGTAGTGCTTTTATTATTTTTGATATGTATATATAAAAGCCATATACCACTCACAGACTGAACATTTAAAAAGAATACAATTACGTTAAAAAGACTGAAAATGCCAACCACCACGTGCAACGCCGTGCGGTTCAGCTAGTTAATATATATACTCTGCTATATACACAAGTGTACTATATATAGTAGAGCGTGACGGAATAGAGCTTTTCAGAAAATGTTTGACGGTAAACTCCGATTCACCGCCAGCAAAAATGTTTTGGACGCGGTGCGACTATAGAAGTTTTTTCAATAAGGACTGTAGACGGACATCAAGATATGTAAACATATATATAGCCATACAATTCGTTTTAAAAATTCGATAATAACTAGCTGACCCGTGCGAAGCATTCACATTCTATCTTACTTAATTCCCACTTAATTAAAGTACACTTTACTATATGATACTAAATATACAATTAATTAAAAATAGTAATGTAGTGGCGTAACGGCAGCTCTCCAGCTGGGTATTGTTATCATCAGCTAGGAAAATATTGTTGTACAATAATATACAGCTGGGTATTGTTATTGTTAACGCCAGGAAAATATCCCTACAACTTACTTGATCTTACATCACTGTTACTTTCGGTTTTTTTTTCCGTATAATTGTATTTTGTATATTTTTTCGGTGTAGCGGTTAAGGAAAGCTTTAAAATGATGCCTCATTCATGTAATTTGAAGATGTATTACGGAAGTTATGGCGTACCGACAAAAAATTGCCTTGAGAAATAATATATGAGATTGTCCTCGGTCGGTTTTTCCTCGGTATTATGAAGCGCCGAATCACCACCTCGTTACCAAACCAACAGCTGTCGTGTTATCATTAGCAGAACTATCAAAGCAAATGGTTTCTAGGTTAGATTAGATCGTTAGAGCACTCTCGTACTTTTAATTGACCGGAATACAACACGGTGATCATTATTTTCGGCACCTCAGCATCAGCAATCATTTTGAGATTGAAACAGACGTAGCTAAAGAGAATGGCTCCCCATACTTGAAAAGCGTTACGACATTATTTTACTATTTTTGTTCGTCAGCGAATATTTACACTTTGCATCAATAAGCAGGCGATGTGAGGTCGTTTAGGTACTCACGAATATTAAGAAACTATTAGAACCGGCATGGCCTTGGAATGACATTCCAGGACCTGTCGATGGAAAGGGAATGTGAGCGCTGTTCCAACACAAATTGCGTAAGAGCAAAGTGCTCGAAAAATCGAGGTTAGCCAAATTTGCTACGGTTTTCCCACGATATTTAAAAAAAAAGCACGAATAATCGAAGTGATTGTTCATATCAAATTAGCGTGTAGGTAAATTTAGTAATATTTATGTTTATTAAAACCCAATGCTATGTTACGTGTCACCCATACTTGTTGTAAATTTGAATAAGGGGCATCCAAGATCAGACCGTAGCCAGGAAAACTTTTTGGGGGGAGGGGGAAGTCAGGACCGGGGATTTGAATCTAAACCCTTTTAACACGTTCACTGCTAAGGACGCACATGTGAGCTTGACACTGAACACTATGAGAAGCGGCCGACGCACAATGCATTCTGAGAACTTTCAATACACAATGCATTGCGTGCTTCGCACGCCAACCCCCGCGTTGGGAGTACTTTCAGTACACAGTCCATTGCGTGCTTCGCACGCCAACCCCCGTATTGGGAGAGTTTTCAATACACAGAGCATTGCGTGTTTTGTTAAAGTATTTTTGTTGAACTTTCATAGTTTTCTTATTTAATAGATAAGATCAAGCACACAAGAGAGTAAGGCTGTAACCTACTGCATCCATGTGTATTGTACGTTGTAGTTTAATCAAGCAAATCTAAATATCAGTATGCGCGCAATGCACAATGATGTAAAATACAGTATGTTGTTGAATCCTATGATTTAGTCTATTTGTTGTCTATTTTATAATTTAGTTTGCGCTTTTTAAACCTAGTATTAATTTTTACTACTAAATTTCGGGATTTCGTGGGGGGGGGGCGTTTAACCCCCTAACCCCTCCCCTGGCTACGGCCTTGTCTAAGATTAAAAACATGAAAACAAGTATTCTTAAGTATTCAGAGACTTCAACGCTTGGGTAGGAACGACAACCCTACGTTTACTTTTATCAATGACTACATATCAATTATTAACCCCTACTATGCGACCTTCATTAATTTATTTGACGACTACAGGGTGTTTCAAAACTCTCTACCAATAAATTTAGGTATTGATTCTTGGCCAAAGATAACACACAATACTACTAGAAAAATAATATATTCGTTAATTTTTAATGTGTGAGAGAAAGCTGCGTTTAATAACACATACAGTATCACGCATGCGCAATTCAGTACGTCTGTTACCCTCTAGTTTCCGCTTTTATGAAGCTGCCCTATATTTGCTGGCGGAAGAGTGAAACGTATACAAACTACGCTAGTAGTGTACAGCTCTGTCACTTGGAGAGCTGCGGTCAACTCAGTAATAGTTGTTCAGTCCTGCCAGGCCTTTGTAACAGAAAAGATGCCCCACTTACACTTTTCTTTAAGTTTTTTATTTCGCAATATTATGGCGTTTTCATAGTTATGCTCAAAACGAAAGAAAAACATTGCCACTCACTACTAACCAGTAACCAATGGTTTCTTCTAATAACTTTAAAATAGGCCTATACATAATTGTAAAAACTCTGGGAACAGTTCTAATTTACAGTCAGACAGAGAAGGAAACTCAAAACCAATGTCACGATCTTGTCGAATTACAGACAAAAGTCGTGGGAGAACGGAACTTCCGCTGCGACATCTTACGGCCTTCTCGATCGACGGAGATGATACGACACGCCGCCTCTACTGTCTTGGCCAAGGTCTGAGAACAATAATCTGAACACCTTGAAACGAAACAAAAAGTCAAGAATGAGGCCTTCAATTTGTGTCCAGTGTCCAGGCGGATCTGTTTGGAACGGCTCCATTTTGTTACACGCACGAGAGGCAAGGTGTGATCGAAAAGTATTTAGGCAGGCCTCCTCTCCGGGTTTCACTCAGTGACTAAGGATTTGGTCAATTCAAGGCAATTAAATTTAATTTATATCCTTAAACACATATTATAAACAAATGCATTTCAGTTACATGGAAATTGTTCCCACATAGGCATTAGCCTGCATGGCGCGCCTATACCCATGGGCTAGCTGCCAGGGAAGGGAAAATATGTATATTATTAATTATAGTCGGATATTTTTCTTAAAAGAGATTAGCATTAAAATATGTTTTTAATGTTATGTGCCGTTTGATTTTACGTATAAGGTACTTATTTTATTTTTTACAAGAGTTCAAGCATAAGCTGCAATTCACCGTGTATTGAAAATGCCCCCAATATGGAGGTTGGCGTGCAAAGCACGCAATGCATTGTGTATTGAAAATACTCCCAATATAGGGGTTGCCGTGCGAAGAAAGCAATGCATTGTGTATTGAAAATACTTCCAATATGGAGGTTGGCGAGCGAAGCACGCAATACTCTGTTTATTGGAAATACTCTCAATATGGAGATTGGCGTACGAAGCACGCAATGCATTGTGTATTGAAAATTCTTTCAATATAGGGATGGCATGCGAAGCATGCAATGTATTGTGTATTGAAAATACTCCCAATATAGGGGTTGGACGGCGAAGAACGAAATGCTCTGTTTATTGGAAATACTCCCAACATGGAGGTTGGCGTGCGAAGCATGCAATGCATTGTGTACTGAAAATGCTTCTCATAGTGTCCAGTGTCAAGCTTACATGTGCGTCCTTCGCCGGCCTTGCCTCGGTCTAGCCCCCCCCCCCCCCTAGAAAATATCATATGGGCGCCCTTGTTAGCGTGCGCGTAGGCACGAGTCGCATCTGAGCTAGCTACAAGGAAGTCTTATTGTCATCTCCACTTTAGTCGTATGGTACGTACAAAACGGGTTTGAGTGGGAAGTGCCAAACGGAGAAATACAGAGTGATTCAGAACGATACGGCAATGTCTCGGCAGCTAAAAATAAGAAAACAAGTTCATATAAACGCTTCGTTTTCCAGATATCCGCCATTTTGTTTTTTACAAAATAATTCGTATCTAGAGAACGGTTTGACTGATTGAGTTCAAACTTGGCATGAAGTTTGACCTAACAATGATTTATCTCAAGGAAAATAAGCGATTATATCCAATTATGCGTTTCAAAATGGCGGCTGTTTGAAAATTTCGAAACTAAATTACTCGAAAACCGTACATTTTAACAAAAAATGTCAAGACACCTTTTTTGTAGGTCTTTTGATTCCCTATCGGATGGTGTAACTATCAAAACAATCGGATAATAACTAATGCAATATTGCTGTGTTTACTCTGTTAGTAGAGAATGCCGGGTTGAACAAACCTATTATTACACATAACTTAATCATCCTTTATATAGATACAACAGTGATTTGAATTACAAAATAATTATTCAAAAATTTCCCTCTTTAAAAACTGCTCGAACAAAATGAATAGAAATTTTGCGCTTGTCCATTGTTTTTTGTTTGTTTTTTTATTGAATGTGGGTGTGGGATCCTTTCAAGTACCGACAAACTCGACGGGCGTATAACAATGGACGCGTAGAAGGACACGAACAACGTTTCAATCTTAGTGACTGGCGCTTTTGCTTCTGATCTTGAAATTTTACTGATTGATAAAACTAGGTGTGCCCGCGATATAAATGATTTGTTATAAATAGAATTTAGAAAATCCAGTGTCAATTAATTACTACCTGACACGTGCGAAGCATTCGCATTCTAACTTACTTAAATTCCACTTAATTAAAGTACACACCACTGGTACTCTCCAGCTGGGTATTGTTATCATCAGTGTTGTCAACGCCAGGAAAATATCCCTACAACTTAATTGATCCTTACATCACTGCTACTTTCGGATTCTTTATTATTTTTTTTTTGTTTTTTTTTTTCGTATATTTGTATTTTGCATATTTTTCTGGTGTAGCGGAAGGAAAGCTTTAAAATGATGCCTCATTCATGTAATTTGATGATGTATTAAGGAAGTTATGGCGTACCGACAAAAAAATGGCCTTGATAAATAATATATGTGATTTTTCACAACCGACAGTTTTTTTTAGGTTAGGTTGACAAAATACAAACATCTGTATTATAATTCAAACATCTGTTGTTATATGTAACAAATAAAACAGATGAATAGGATCACCAGCATAAGGGTCGGCAGGAGTGAGTAAATATTTCTATGGCAGAGCTGTACACTACTAGCATTGAGTTCGCTAGTTTTTCACTCTTCCGCTAGCAATTATAGGGCAGCTTCATAAAGGCGGAAAATACAGGGTCACAGACGTAACCCTGACTGTAAACGTACTGAAATGCGCATGCGTGTCAACGTAAGTGAGTATGAGTTATTAAACATAGCTTTCTCTGACACATTGGACATTAACATATTATTTTTCTAGTATTCCTCCGCGAGCCCCAAGTTGATGTGGTAACCACCAGAGTGCAGGCTAAACACTCGAGTGGGAACACAAATTCGGCGCTTGCATGTTTCCACAACAACGTGGATTCTTTCGTCATAAATTATCCAAAATTATTGAAATTACTTTTATTACTTTCTCACTATACTATAGTATAGAGAAAGTATAGTGATCGCAAAAAAATCGATGTTGAGATTTTTTTGGAAATATCCGTTTTGGGACCCCCTGAGTCCAAAAAAGTGTTTTTTACAAAATGTCTGTCTGTATGTCTGTATGTATGTCTGTATGTATGTCTGTATGTCTGTATGTATGTCTGGATGTATGTGTGTCTGTATGTATACAAAGCTAGAGAGAAAACTAATCGATCGATTTCAACCAAATTTGCACCAGACTTGTCCAGTACGCCTGTATAGATGCACGAAAAAGGGTTTTGAACAATTTTGAAAAACAACCCCCTCTTTGGCCAAAAAACCCCCAAAAAATCAGTTATTATTTTTTTTATAAAAAAAACGGCTCCGACGATTTTGATAAAATTCGGCTTATTTGTAGCCTTTAATGTGCCCTACCATATACAAAAACCCGCATGTTTCTAAAAATTCTCGTTTAGCTAATAATAATAATAATAATAACTGATTTTTGGGGGTTTTTTGGCCATAAAGCGGGTTGTTTTTTAAAAAATTTCACAACCTTTTTACGAGCATCTATAAAGACCTAATTGACGTGTTTGGTGCAAATTTTTTCTAAATCGATCGAATAGTTTTCTCTCTAGATAATAATAATAATATTTATTAGTTAATCTCCAACTTTAATAAAAAAAATCTCCTACCCCACCCTACAAGTCACAGTGAATCTGTTTAGTAATTTAAATGTGTTTGTGAGAAAGTATGTGCCAGTTCCTGGTACCGTTTATTTGAAAGGTAATCAAACTTCGAATGTTGCGAGCTTTTTAGATTGTTGATATTTACATTACTGAATAAGAAAAACAATTGCAAACTTTGTTGTTGAGTTCTGCCAAAACACAAATTTAGTTAAAAACAAAATTTTAAAAACTAAAAGATATCAACATTCGGAATGTCCTATCCTTAAAAATGACAGAATCATTTTCTGACCATTATTACTCCAGTAATCTTGTTACCCGTTTAACATTGCTGTTATGGGAGTTGAAATTCAAGATGGTGGCTGGGTTTTCCGAGCCTTAACACAATTTTAGGCCTATGAACCAACACACGTATCTTGAAAGAATTTACATTTATTACCATGGCAACCAACCTAGCAAATTTAGAATCGGTTAATTTTGTTCAACAACCAACTGAGTTTTTAGGTTAGTTTAATATCTCAGTATTATATGAAAATATCCTTCTCAGCATGCGTCAGGCTCAATAGCCATATTTGTAATAATATCAAAGCACTCAGTCGGACAAACACTTGCTTTTACTATAGATGGCTTTGGGTTTATCTGGCGTTCATAGGTGAATTATTGGTAACGGACAGGAATTATTAAAAGGAGTAAATTATTGTAAAACCACAATAGTAAATTTTTTATAATTTATTTATAAATACAAAATGATCAACCAAAACTATACTACTTGTATTTTATTTAACAAGTTACATCAATACAAATATTTGATAAATCAAAATCACCAAATTGGCTTGCTCTTTACATATAAACCTTTGAATTTTTATGCGATCATAAAAGTACAAAATTTAACAGAAGCAAAATTAAAACAATCATGAATAAATAGTTAAAAAATGTTTTTAAGCAAATTATTTACAATAAATTATTCAAAACGTAACTATATATTACAAATAACAACTAAAATTGATAAATCATCGTCCATTAGAAATAACTTATTACT
This sequence comes from Philaenus spumarius, assembly GCA_018207615.1. Lineage (NCBI taxonomy): Eukaryota > Metazoa > Arthropoda > Insecta > Hemiptera > Aphrophoridae > Philaenus > Philaenus spumarius. The sequence goes on from JAGFPH010013404.1 coordinate 11,206, forward strand.
CGTGATACATCTTTTCAGCAGAATCCAGTTTTATTCTCTTATTTTTCCAGTTTTTGAAGAAAAATATATATCATTCGTACTACAGCAATTTTTGTAGTTCTATTTTAGTAAACCACACAGATCACCCTTCAGTTTGATCGTAATTAATTATCAAAAACCTCTTCACTATTTTCAACCTCTTTAATCACGGTTATGTCTGTTTACTATCGTCCACAGCATCGGCTACTTGTGGACTTTTCCCGCCATTTAAAGGGCTTTCCGTGTTTGTCTCGACACGATTCACGCATATTTTATAAGTTTCAGTTTTGTTTCCGGAAACAGTATTTATGACAATTTCTTTGATGTCTCCTTTAATAACAGGAAACTCTTTAATTACTACATTATCTGTACTATTTTCAGGGTTTCTCTCTCCTACTTCTGTAACATTATGTTTTGGTTTCACCTCTCCTTCGGTAACAACATGTTCCTGTTTAATCTCTCCTCCTTCGGTAACATTACGTTCCTGCTTCAACTCCCCTCC
>JAGFPH010013405.1:13783-26619 GCA_018207615.1 Philaenus spumarius
TACTGTAAAAGTTCTAGTTATGTACGTTACAAAGTTGAAAGTTATAGGTGTAATACTGTAAAAGTTCTAGTTATGTACGTTACAAAGATGAAAGTTATAATTGTAATACTGTAAAAGTTCTAGTTATGTACGTTACAAATGAAAGTTATAGTTGTAATACTGTAAAAGTTCTAGTTATTTTAGTTTATATTAATGAGAAGTTGTGTATGGGGTCTAGTTAGTTATACACTATTATGTTTTCATTTGATTTAATATATCAAGTTTTCCTGGCTTTAAGAGAATTGCGTTTTGGTATATTCTTCAGAAAGACTGTATTATCAACTTTAAAAAATTACCTCCTTCTAGGAAATGTTAGCTATGGATCAATTATCTGGTTAGTTGTATTTGAAATGTGAAACTGAATCTAAATGAAATAAAAACTAAAAACCAAACAGAACTAAGACCACTTGCAATCGTGTCTTGAAGGGTATGCATATGTAGCTTAATCATAAGTTAAGCTAGTTATAATTAAATTTGTTGTACTTCATGCATCACTGAGGATGACAAATTTGTCGTTGAAACTAGTTTGATTATTAAAAGTGCGTGTGAGATAATTTGTGTTGGTGTTATTATTCTGAAATAAAATACATAAAACATGGCATAAAATAATGCAGTTTAGAGTGTCGATGGGTGATACACCAAGCACTTTATCTTGTCTGCACTGTTAGGTAAACTTATTTAAAAAAATTGAAGGATAAAAAGGGAGAGGTAGGCCTAAAGGTAGGAAAAGGAGACATCTTTTCCAGATTCAACCAAGATTTTGCAATGCGTTTAATCTAGAGGAGGTGGGTATATCATATTTTCAGATAAGAAAAACATCAAGCTCCATTCAGACTTAACTGAAGTAACCTAATGTGTTATCTCTGTTAATGTCTGTAGATAGTCGTTGAAGGAACTAGCGAAAGGTAAAACGATCGAACAACCCTGGTCATCAAGACCTGAGAGAAAAGTCATATTATACCTACAGTTAATATATCATGTCATATACCGAAGTCTGTAAGCCTGTTCAAATAACTGAAATTAGAAAATGTTGAAAAATCTATTATTTGGATGCAAATTAGCCTGGTAGATCTCCCGAAATAGATATCAATACTGTTGTAGCCTAAAACAAAACAAAACCCCCTAAAGTGTCTTTATAGATATATTGATGAAATATCAATTATATTTCATAATTTTTTGACAATAATAATAACATTTGTTTTTTATTTAAAACAAACAGCACGAAAATCATTCCGGTAGATCTCCAAAGATTGGTATTAATATGTTTAACGCTAAAACCAAAAAACCCTAAAAGTATCTTGATAAACTTATAGGATATGACCTATGAAATTATTTAAAGTAAGATTTTTTGACAAAGTGAATACGGATTAGAAAAAAATGTTAGTAATTAACTTTGGACAAACATTTTCATTGCTGCTTTTTAAGGCTCGGCAGAAGTGAAAAAATATTTAAATGTGTCAAAGCTGTGCATTACTAGTAGTTCGTCATTCTTCCGCTAGCAAATATAGAGCAGCTTCATAATGGCGGAAAATAGAGGGTTACAGATGTAACCCTGACTGTAAACGTACTGATATGCACATGCGTGATAATTTATGGTAGTATGTGTTATTAAACACAGTTTTCTCTCACGCATTGAACATTAACGGATGTATTATATTTCTAGCATTCCTCCTTGAGCATCAAGTTGTTGTGATGACCACCAGAGTGCAGGCTGAACACTAGATTAGTACAGTGACTAGATAGAGACAGTGTGGCCAAGTGAGGTCTTGTTTCCTATTGGTCAAGATGTCGGCAGCCATGTTTTTCCTAAATTCGTATCTGTTTACATTACATTCATTCACGTTCACATATTGTAAAAGCGAATTTACCGAATTTTTAACAGATATTTGTTAGTTTTTACTTTAAAATAAACGTAATAGTTATTTTAAAGCGATTTGTGTTGAAGTATGTGATATTGCACCAAATTAATAAGGAAATGACAGCAGATTAGGCTACTCCCGCCACTCTACGGAATCGTTTCAGCGCGCATATTTCAGAAGTAGGCCTAAGTACATACCAAAAGTCTTTTATTTACAACATTTTAAAAAGTTCATAACATAGGCTAATCCTTTTTATCAATAGAAAAGATAAATGCAATAAATATTAGTATTACGCAATTTTAAGAACTGTTTTTGGCCCAAACCTATAATTTCGTCCGTGTTAGCCCTACGTTTGTTTATAGTTTTCAAATTAAATTGGCATCGTTATTTTTTCTGTACAATCTAAGACGAGAACCACATTAATAAGTAGGCCTAACTGAAATAATGAGGGAAATTAGTAATGAAACCAGTTTTTCGGCCTTGAATAACTTACTTGAAAATCTTGAATTGCCTAACCTCAAAATCAAAGAATTGTAATTTCGATGTTAAATTGTTGTTAGAGACATTAATTTTATTATTAGCTTTCAATTGAAATAGAAATAAATGAGTTAGTTAGGAAAGTTTTAATTGCTTCGCTTATTTAAAAAAAAATCTGATGGAAATAAATGCATTGTAAAAATCAGAAAGTGTAACTTTGAAAATATTTAATTTGTAAAATTTATTCATTGATAAAAATGGCTAATTAACAACAGGATAATAATTTTGCATTTTGATTTAGGCCTATTCGTTGTTTTATTTTTCGTTTTGTTATACTTTGAATTTTTGATATTTTAATTTATTCATTAAGTTAGGACAAATTTCAAATTTAGCTTTAAGAAAATCATTTTTAAGATTTTGCTTTTCAAACTGAATTGAAACCTAAAATCAGTAAATACAAATTTCATAATTAACTTGTCACAAAACTTTAACTCTGGGGAATTTTAAGCAACAAAATTGTTGTTTAAAATTTATGGTGCATTTGTTATATAAGTTGAGAATTAAATTGAATTAAAAAAATGTCATTATGACCAGTCAAATACTTTTTCATATGGATACAAATTATTGAAAATTTGGTTCCTTGAATATAATACAAAACCTTGACTTTTATTCAAATGAACCGCATAAATAATGTAATTGAACTTCAAAATGTTTTTTTTAACATAGAATTGAACAAAGAAAATAATAGTGCAACTTGTTTTGATATAGCTTTATTAGTTTGTAGTTAACGTCAGTAGGCTACTCAACTATTGGCATAGGCTAGTAAAAAATGTGATAGTAGGCTAAATCATTATATTTTATAGGTTATTTCATTTTAAACAACTTATCTGCTTTCTAACTAATTTTTAACATTTAAAAAGTTGTTTACGAGGCCTTTATGAAATAAAACAAAAGGTTTTATAAATATTTTGAAAATAAATTACATTATACTTTATGGCAGATAACATTACTTTTAGGAAAAACATGGCGGCCGCTTTCATGTGGCCACACTGTCTCTATCTAGTCACTGTATAGATTAGGGACAAAAATTCGGCGCGTACATGCTTCCACATGAAGTGGCTTTTTTCGCCATAAGTTATCAAAAATTATTGAAATTACTTTTATTTGAAAGGTCATTAAACTTCGAATGTGGTGATCGTTTTACATTTTTGATATTTGCATTATTGAATAAGAAAAAAAAATCCGAACTTTGATTTTGAGTTAAGTTAAAGAGCAAATCTAGTTACAAACAAATTTTAAAAACTAAAAGAAATCCACATTCGGACATTCCTAACCTCTTTAAAATTAAACATTGAGAATAATTTTCTTATCATTATTACTCCATTAGTCTTAGATGTTTAACATTGCTCTTATGGGATTTGAAATTTAAGATGGTGGCCTTAATTAAGGACAGTGCTTATGAGAATGTAAACTAGATAGAACTTTGAACGGTTTGAGTTCAGGTACGGTAAGAAGACATGTGGTCTCTGTAGAAGTTGAGTCAAGTGGTGGGTGGAAAGCTACCACCCACGTACGTAGAAGATAATATATTTCACATCAACTGAATAATGCATATTAAAATATTACGTGGGTAGTTTCCAACCATGTTTTTATGGATTCTCATTCAATACAACATGGAATGAACCGATGTCAGCCATATGCACTCAGGCATTTACATTGTATACGATGACAATTTGCAGCAATAGACCAATTTACTAGTCTATCTACTTACGGACAAATTGGCGTCTTGTTAGCGAACATACCGAGAGTGTAGAATAACCGCAGGTAATGGCAATGACAATTGGACTCTTGAAATGGCGTGGAAAAGGGTTGTCCTCGTTATCGCACGGAAACAAAGCAGCGCCAAGTGTGCGGTGTCCACTAAAAGTCGAGAAATTGTTATTTTACATTATCCGACAAATCTTAAGGAAATAGATAAATTAAAGAGGAAATGTAGTAAATCTTTAGATGAACAACAGGATCTGATCATGTTATCAGATCTACCTGTATTGCAGTAAAGCAATTAGTTACTTCCCCTTAACATGACAAAGAAATAATTTCACAAAATCAATCGTTAAATTTGCTAAACATAAATATGTTCTCAGCTTCCGTCTATTATTTTGTGTTCACTGACAAGCAATCTTTATACAAATACTTGTAATATATCTTAAGCTTTTATTTAGTCGGTGTACTACTTCGAGTCAAAATTCCCCGTATAATATTTTGGCCTCAATGATACATCCACAATAATATTTTGTTATTTATGTAGAAGAGAGTGACCAAAGACAATTAAGTTTTATTCTGTAAGTAGACACTTAACAGTTGCAGACATATATTATAGTATTATTAATTAGTACTTGCCTTAGCAATCCTTTTATATAAGTTTTATCTCTCGTTTACAGCTGTTTCACCTTTTCATCTTCAGGCATCATCAGAACGATTACAAAAAATATTTTTCAGAGTTACACTTAATAACAGATATTAGTTTGGTGTTTAAACCATAAATAAATAAAACATAGTACGTATAAAACACAAAACGACACTTGATAAAACATGTGAGAGACTTGTTAAGTTTATTAATGTCACAGTATGTGACTGTCATCAAATCTCTCACAACACAAACTCACTCAGTTTGCTTATTGGATTAAAATAAGCAACAAATTAAATGAATGCTACCAATGGTCTATCGTATTTCGTTTACCGTCTTGCGACGGATAATTGGCCTATCGCAATGGCAAAAATTAGCGAAGTTAATTAAAATTAATTAGAGAAAATTAATTAATCAATTAGAGTAAAAGTTGGTTAAATTCATTAAAATTAAGAAAGGATTAAAGTGAATTAAGCATTTTAAAGATAAAATTAGTGTTTCTCAAGGGTTTATTTTAAAAAGTAATGAAAATAAAGTCAGTTGGATTCATATAGGAGTATGACGTAAGCGTTGGAGACAAGATCAGTGCAAGCATAGACAAGATCTGACAGGATTATTCTTGTTCTAATTATAAAAACTTACAAAAATTAAATAATTTTGCTTCTTCTAATATAGACTACATTATTTCAAAATAAAAAATATCCCATATATTATTTCTCAAGGCCATTTTTTTGTCGGTACGCCATAACTTTCTTAATACATCATCAAATTACATGAATGAGGCATCATTTTAAAGCTTTCCTTAACCGCTACACTGGAAAAATATACAAACAGCTTAAAATTCATGTATTAATAACAAAAATTGATTAAAAAACGTTTATATTATACTTTGTATGTTCCTAATGAAAGGCGCCATCTATTAACCATCTGTTTAACTATGTTACAAAGTGAGATGAGGGAGAGTATTCATTTATATTTTAATTATATTAGAAGTAGAATTTTATTGGTAGCCTACGGTGCAACACGCGATGAAGTCAAATCGCATAGTTGCATTTTGTAGCAAGCCAACGACCGAGCTAGACGAGTAAAACTGAGTGGGGACAAAGATGTTAAATAGAGGCAACTAAATTCGAGACGGGGCTTTTTTGGGTGGAACGAGCGAAGGTGTACGTCGGGACGACACGGGCTGACCGGAAGAAGCCACGAGGACAAATTAAGGTAGGAACATTTATTGTGAATATTTGGGGAAATTGTTTTGACTAAGTAGAATCAGTTTTGTTTGTTTTTTAATAAATTAAAGTAATTAATTATTTGAGTACTTTGGGAAGTAAATATATTATTTGAACTCAGTTTTGCCCGTAGAGTTAGGCATAAGATTTGTATAGATTTAGATTGATTGTTGTTGGATGAATTAGTATCTCTGTGATTAGTTGTGTGTACGGAATTAAATAAAAGATATATTTACAATGTCCTTGGTGGAATTAATTTGAATATATGTTTTTGTGACCCTCTCACTCCAAAATAATTCGAGCTAAGCGAGTTGCCTTTTATATAAAGATCCCTACGTAATAAATTGGTGGAGGCGCCGATTTTTAGGTTTTTATCTAAATCACAAAAATTTCACTATTAAAAAGTTTTTGCTTAAGTTATTAAATATTGTTCTTTTCAAAATAATTCCATAGAGTAAATTTAATTTTGTTTTCTTTCGAAGGCACATTAATTTTTTTAATAATCTGTTGTGTGAGAGTATTTGATTATAAACATTTATTTATTATTTTAAGTACATTTTCGTAAGTATAAATTTGTGTTACAGGTTGTGAGTGTTACTATGATAAGTAGTTTAAGTGTATTTCATGTGTTTGAAGACATTTTATGTGTTTTAATTTGAAACTGTGTGCAAAATATATGATATATTTTACTGTGTTTCGGTGATTTCTTAGATAGGGAATATTTTAGGCGAATAGTGTTTTTTTTGGCAGTGTGTTTTAAGGAGATTAGGTCGTGCAGATAATTTTAATTAAGTGTTGTGGAAAGCTAATGGATATTGAGAAGTTAGCCGTAGACAATACTGATTAAAGATCTGTTTCGTCAGCTTTAGAGCACACTTCCGTTACTGTCAACGACATCGCGGAGAATCCGCTTATAACGCGCATCGAGAGAGGTTTCCAGACGGCACGTGTTTGCAGATTTTAAATTTTACAACGGACATAATTTCCAATGAAAATTACTTTAAGCTTGTCAGAAATAAAACTTTTGACGCGGGAACGTGCTGAGGAATTGTACAGAGAGTTAGGTTTAGAGATTCCTGTGCAATCAGATTTAGAGTATTTGCGGTCGCACTTAAGATTAATTAAGTTAAAGGCAGATTCAGAAGTTAACAAATCATTAGGGGATTACGATAATGTGTTAGTTGTTAAAAATTCACAAGGTCCATCAAACTTAAGAGAGGAAAATATTTACGACCAAGTAGAATTTAATGAAAGTACAGCGGTAATTGTATCGCCACAAATTAATCAAACTAAGAAAGAGGATTCTCACGTAATAGCTATGGCACAAGAACGTTCGCCATTTTTCAATCCGGGAACGTTTAAGGGATGTCCGAACGAAGATATTTTTGTCCATATAAATAGATTCGAACGCGCAGCTGTAGCAAATAACTGGCAGGACGATAAAAAAGTTATTTTCTTTCCAATGTATTTAGATGAGGTTGCCTTATCATATTTTGAAAACTTTGAGAGAAAAAATTTAAATATCAGGTGGGGAGATGTCAAAAGCGCTTTTCTCCAAGCTTTTGCACCTACAGAGAGTAAAGAATTGTTATTAATGCAATTGAATAGTAGAATACAATTAACATCTGAATCCGTAATAAAATATAAAACCGACGTCGAGACATTGTGTGCTAGGATTGAACCGGATATGCCAGAAGAAAAATTGTGTAATCATATTTTGAAAGGGTTGAATCCAGCAATTTTGCAGCAAATAGCAATGTTGGACAATTCAACATTACAAAAATTAGAAAATAACATTCAAAATTTTGAAAGAGCTAGCTTTATGATGCGTACACGGCTAGGTTTAAATGGTCAGAGCATGGATAGTACAGAAAGCAAGGGAAAGGACATGGAGGAAAAAATAGATATCATTATGGGAATGATGAATAGGTTAGGAATACGAAAGGACAGATCTAGGAGTAAAGAGAATTTCAGGGAAAGTCCCGATAGTAGGAACTTAAGCCCTGACTACAGGCGAACAAGAAATACAAGTTTTAGTAGAGAACGGAAAGTTTCACCTAGTTATAGAACTCATAGGGATCGACCAAGAGCAGATAGTAGGGAAAGAAAGGTATATTTTCAAGAAAGGGAATCAAATCACAGCCAAGGTAGTAAAGAATATGGCGGAAGTAATAGGGTGTCGTCTTACACAAAACGATGTTTTATTTGTAACAGAGAGGGGCATTTTGCTCGAGATTGTAGAATTAGATATCCAAAAAACTAGTAACGCCTGGAGTACAATATGAGTGCTCTGGAAGGCAAAACGAATATCGGAAACACGAAATAAATCTTGTAGGCAATCATAACAGAAACCAAGACATAAATGATTGTAAATTAAGGCTAGATAACATAAGGGATAGGCTCATACAGCGAGAAGCTCAGAGGGAGCATATTAGGTTTTTGAAAGAATTTCACGCAGCAGATTCAAAAATTGTAACCGATAAACAGATTCTTAAAACAGTTATTTTTAAGAATCAAGAAAATAAATCTAAACAGGCTGATATAAAGGGACATTTAAACGCTACAATGAATGAACGCTACGAACGTGATATGCTGACTAAGTTAGATAAGCGGTCAACATATTCACCTACATCAGGGAGTGCTGACAGTTGCTTTAGTGACAATAAAAACATCTGTAGAAATAATTCTGTCATCGGAAAAATTTCGGATATTGCTTTAAATGTACCAGGGATTTTTCAAGGAAATGAAATAGCTATAATATTAGATACAGGTTGTAATATCTCTTGTTTAAAATCAGATTACAAAACCAGCGAGATGGTATTACAGAGCTGTAATGTGGCACTTACGTCTGCAGATATGACGCCTATGCAAGTAGAGGGAAAGGTTGAAATTGAATTTTTAATACAGGGGGTGTTTTACAGACAAACAGTATACTTAGTAAAACAACTTTCGTGTTCCTTATTATTGGGAAATGACTTTTTAATTAATAATAAAGCAATAATTGACTACGAGAAGGAAATTGTGGCAATAAATACCAATGGATCTAGGCATAGCATTAAGATAGATAAGGGTTGGCTAAAAGAATATGTGAATAATCTAACTCATAAAGAAATTACTATGGCAAACGGGGTTAACATATATTCCAAGACGGACACTATAATAAAACCACATTCAAGTCTTGAACTAGAGATAAGAACTGACGAACAGATACCGGAGGGGCTGGGTTACCGTTTTTTCGAGAGCAACGAGATGTCAGTTCAGAGAGGACTTTATGTCTGTGCGACGAGTGGAAGCACACCTGTAAAATTAATATTAACTAATCCAAAATCTACATCTAGTCATATTTTACATTCAACGAAGTTGGGACACATTGTTCAAAGTGAATCGACGAAAAATATTTTTAATAGCACAGGGGATGAGGGCTCAATGACAAAGGATCATAATTTGGATGTGTTAAATATTGGAGCAGGGTGTTCGACGGATAATTATGATGAGCGCGGCGCTTTATACGATCTAGGGGGTGAAAAAATCGACATAAACTTAGAATTGTCACCACAAGATTTTGCAAGAGCAAGAAGACTCGTGGAAAAATACGTTCATCTTTTTGCGAGGGGACCTGCAGATTTAGAGGAAGCGGATATGCCACCTTATGAGATAAAAATGATTTCAGATGAACCCATCGCACTACCACCATACAGACTAAGTATGACAGAAAGAGCGGAGCTGGACAAACAGGTGGATGAATTGAAAGAAGCAGGAGTGATTAAGGACTCGCAAAGTCCATTTGCGGCACCAGCGTTTTTGGTAAAGAAGCCTGGAGACAAATTTAGAATGGTGGTAGACTACCGCAAACTAAACGAAAATTTAGAACCAGATAGGTTTCCGTTACCGAGAGCGGACACAATTTTTGACACATTAGGGACTTCCAAATTTTTTTCATCCATGGACATTAACCAAGCATTTTTCCAGCAGCCAATAAGACCAGAGGATAGGAAATACACTAGCTTCATTACTCATAAAGGGTTGTACGAATATACACGTTTACCAATGGGTTTGAAGACTAGCAGTAGTTCATTCCAAAGGAGTATGAATAGGGTATTTGCCGGATTATTGTACCATGGAATGGTCATTTATGTAGACGATTTAGTGGCCTATGGGACAACATTTGAGGAGCAATTGATGTCGTTGGAAAAAGTTTTTAAGCGGTTAGAGTCTGCAAAGCTAAAACTAAAAACGTCAAAATGTCATTTCTTCTATAAAACCATAGATGTACTGGGACACACAATTTCCGCGGAAGGTATAAAACCCATGGAAAAAAATATTGTGGCGATTCGTGATTTTCCTGTACCAACAAAAACCAAAGAAGTAAGGAGTTTTCTTGGAGCCGCGTCATACTATAGGCGGTTTATTCATCGATTCAGTGATATAGCCAGACCATTGACTGATCTAACAAAGAAGGAATTTGCGGAAGGAAAATGCTTTACGTGGACACAAGAACACATGAACTCATTTTCAAAATTAAAGGAGGCTCTAATATCAAAACCTGTATTGGCGAACTACAGCGAGGACAGCGAAACTGTGATATTTTGTGATGCGAGTAGAGTAGGTGTTGGGGGCGTATTATCCCAATATCAGAATGACGGTACTCTTAGACCCATTGCTTACGTCAGTAGGAGGCTAAAGGATACGGAAAGTCGTTGGACAGTATCAGAAATTGAGCTATTAAGTGTAGTATACACAGTTACTCATTTTCGACCATTCCTGTATGGACGGCATTTTACTGTATACAACGATCATGCAAGCTTACAGTATTATACAAATATCAAGAGTTTAAGTTCAAGGTTAAACAGATTAGCCTTAAAGTTAGTTGAATATGATTTCGTTGTAAAACATAAGCCTGGATCAGCAATGAAAGTCCCCGATTTTTTAAGTAGATATCCAAATGAAGAGGAGTTTGAAATTCCAGAAGTACAAGAGGAGTTCTCTATTAATAATATAAAAAAGTTAAATATAGAAAAACTCCAGCTAGAAGATGACTACTTATTTACTATTAGACAGGCGATAGCGGATCCGACTCAAGCGACAAAAACTGCTTACAGACAATCTAGATTGTACACGTTAGATGAAGGCGTATTGTACTACAAGTTTTACGTGAATGGAGAGTGTAGGAAACTGCTTACTATACCGAACTCGTTAGTCAGCGAAATATTGCACTCGTATCATGACACTTTAACAGCTGGAGCTCATGCAGGCGTGGCTAAGACATTATCAAAAATTAAACAAAAATACTTTTGGAAGTCTATGACAGCAGACGTAGTAGCATATGTGAAGGCATGTCATGCTTGCCAAATCATGAAACCTTCTCGACAGAAACCAGCTGGGTTATTGCAGCCTATTATTCCCCAAATACGTCCGTTTTCGAAATTGGTGTTAGATTATTTAGGCCCACTACCCAGAGCTAATAAAAAATTATATATTTTGGTAGCCACCGACAGTACCACGAGATACGCGATAGTCAAGGCAACGGAAAAAGCAGATGCACACACAACAGCTAAGTTTGTCCTGGAAGACATATTACCAAATTATGGGCTACCTCATGAAATTCAAACAGACAGAGGTTCACACTTCGTTGCTGACGCTTTAAAACAACTCTATAATGCTTTAGGAATACAACAGCGAACTTCTACAGCTTACAGGCCTCAAAGTCAAGGGATAACGGAGAGGTATAACTCAACCTTAATAACAATGTTAAGATTTTATGTAAACGAGAGTCAGAGTGATTGGCACAAATATATAAAGCTGGTTACTTTAGCGTACAACTCCAGCAAGCATGAATCGACGGGTCACTCGCCATTCTATCTGTTACACGGATTTGAACCCACGCAACCTATTGACGTAGCATTGTTACCAAGAATTCCGGACCACGATGTTCTTGAATCAATCAAAACAATTCACAAAGTACGAAAGGACATTCCTTTGATAATGCAGCGTACACAAGGACAGCAATGTGATCGACATGATGCAACGCACGTAGAGCGGGAATACCAGGCAGGAGACTTAGTATTAGTTAAGGATTTCGCTAAAAAGAATAAACTTATGAAAAAATTTATTGGTCCGTTTAGAATATTAAGAAAATTAACACCATTGAATTACGAGGTAGAGATTACTACGGCAGGTAGATTACGCAGCGATATCATTCACGTAAGCCGATTAAAAAAGTATAGCAGTAGATTGTAATTCTAGGAATATATTTGTTGTTATAAAATAAATAAATAACTCAAGTTTTTGTAGAAATATAGGAATTGTTAGTTTTAAGTTTATTTACATTGTGTGTGTTTACTTAGCATTTTGGATAACTTGTTAAATTCCTGACGACTATAAGTAACGAGATATACATATAAAATATTATTTTATTCCATGATTTTTAACTATGTGTAATATATAATTTAAAATAAGATATCGTAGCAATTTTTTTCGTTTTCGCGAACTTTTTATGTAGTTGGGAGTTTTATCTAGTATATGGAAGTTTTAAAAATCATGCGTTATTATACGTTTATCAATTATTTAGTGTCAGAGAACAGGTATGAGTAGATATGTTTTGTAGGTTTAAATTAATTCCATGGTTCTGATAAAAACTGAGTTCAAGATTTTACTTACAAATTTAATTTAACGAATCAATTTTCTAGGAAGGGAAAATATTTAATTTAATTCCAAACTAAAATATTCACAAAATGTCTCCTCAGATGAAACAAATAGCGACTCTTCCTACGATCAAGAAGGTCCAGGAACAGAAGATTGATCACCACATTAACATATCCACCCTTA
>JAGFPH010013407.1:7016-25698 GCA_018207615.1 Philaenus spumarius
GTTTCTACAATCAGTTAGATGTGTTCTTTCATGTTATATCAAATTCCTTTAGAAATCGTTTGACAAGGTAAACTACATTTTTACCTAAAAAACTATGCACAAAAACAATATTATTATAATGTTCAGTTGAGAAATTATTTCCATCATATTATTTAATAATAAACCGCTGTTATAATGTTATAAAATCTAGAAGTTTACAATCCATATTATTAACTTAAATTGAATAATTTTATACTTTTTAAGTTAAATATAAATATTTAATTCATAGGCTACCTACCATTAACCTAACCTTACTATGCTCCCGCCTCCTTGTGACATATAGGCCTACACATTCATTTTTTGTTTTGCTAATTAAGTCACAAATAGGCCTATATCAACACAATATATAAAATTCATTTTTCATAAGATATATATAACTTTTCATACTTGCCCCTAAACAAACCTCATTGTACACTTTTGTTTATTGTTACACTAACTTGTTACAAATATTATATATTCACACAAATTTTAAAATTCATTTTTATTAAGACACACCTACAGGCCTATATATAACAGGCTTTGTTCTGACTGAATGACTGACATAGAATCAACGTGGAGCAAACACTACATTAAGATACAAAAATTTAAAGGTAGGTGGAGTCATAGACGCACACTAAAAAGGCAGTTCATAAAAAAAATGATTTTAAACCATAAAAATAGTGTAAATTCGGATAAAAGAGCTGTTCGGATCAAAAGTTACCATAGCAACCAACTTAGCCTATCAAATTTATAGTCAGTTTATTATATTCTTCACAACCAACAGCTTTTTTAGGTTAGATTGACAAATTAAAAGCAATGAAAAATACTTACTGCATTATAATTCGATTCAAACATCTGTTGTTACATAATTATAAATAAAACAGCGGATTTAGATCAAAAACTTAACTTAATTTTAGGTTAGCCCTACAATGAACCTAAACACGTTTATTTACAACCTACTTGGTAAATTTAGAATCAGGACCTATAATATATTCAAACATTATAACATTTCTTTTTTATCAGTATATAGGCCCTACTACAAATAATACTTACTCTCAAACTAATCTCGTTTCGATCGTGCCTCCTAGTGATGTAAGTCAAGTGAGAGAGCTCACGAGTTTTAAAGTTTTGATTAAAGTGCAATGAGAATGTTGACATGGTTCGTCTATCATCCTTATTGGCCATTCCCTTAGCACTTTGAGCTCCAATTCAGACATTAACCAAGTGAACTATAGAGTTACTGTTTAAATGTAAATGAATTATTTTATTTTCTAGATCCAAAAGCGTTATACCCAATTCAGTACAACTAATATTGTTCAGGATCCGAGTAAATACACAGATTTTGAAGTAACAAACAATCCAGAAGAATGGAAATTTGTTGAACGTTTATTTCCTAAAAAGACGATTCCAGTTCCTTCTCCAAAACAAGAGTATCCTTCAGGATGGGTTCCCCAAAAAGGTAGGTAATTACAGTAGAGCGTCGATTATCCGAACAAATTGGGACCGAGGGGGGTTCGGATAATTTAATTCACTTTGTGCTCGCTAGTGACTGGCGGCAATGGGCGGCCAGATGCCTGGCTGACTCAATAGTGGCCGCTGTTCTGTTGAGCGCACAAACGCCCTGAAATTTACAATTCAGCTGACTATGCGAGTCAAACACTTTCATAGGCATGTAAGTCCTTATTTTCTGTGCACTACACTGTAAATTTACCGTGCATCAGCTGATTTTACAAATAAGAATACAGTAAACGTATCAGTTTTACGTAAACAGCTGATTTTACAAATAAGAATAAATAGGCCTAGGCCTATATCAGTTTTATTTATTGATTTTGTCAATGGAAATGTAACAGAAAAATCAAACAAGTTTTAATTGTTTTTTTTTTAATAAAAAGATGTTTTCATTAAAAGTACTGAATGTTAGGCCTACTTTTTCGGTGTAGTATAATGAAAAATAACGAACATAACTCGCCCGGTAAGTTTTCTCGTGCTTGCATAAAAATCCCGCACTCAGCTGCACCTCGTGCCGGAACTATCATGCTCGTATGGAAAAACCCAATTAACTGGCTTGTAACGGAAGTACTATTACAGTACATTGTCGCGTTCGGATGATTGACGTTTTGGATAATTGATGTTCGGATAATCGACGCTCTACTGTAGATACTATATTTACGATGACCGTTATTGGTTTTGTAGTGTGTAGAGTAGTGAATTTCTCATTGAAGTAGGCAACTCATCTTAGGAACTTTTTATTTTAATATAGATTGGCAATTACTTGCAGTAGGAGTGGCAAATGTGACTGGCTCAAAAAACTAAGAGAGTCGAAGGAGCCGAGTCTATGATGGTGGGTGATGCGTCAGGTACCCTCCACCTAATGCAATAGCAATTCAGGATCTATGCTGATAGTGGTCTTGCTAAAATGGCTTCCACACAAAACCAACAGCTGATTTTACAATTTATAGTTAAAGGGTGGGGGAGGGGAAGCCAACTTGAGGCTAAATGTTCAAGCCTAAGTCAGTCTGTTAGTAAGCTTGGTCTGCAGCAGTCTCGCTTGCCTTTGCCTTAGTTTAGGTGTTAGTTTGGGCGGGCAGAAGAACGAGTTGTTTGCTTTAATATTCTGGAGAAAGTAATACAGTAGAACCTCATTTATCCAAGCTTCCGTATTAACCGAGGCAAATTAAAAAAAAAAAACTTTTGTCAAAATCAATTCTGTTAACTCACAAATAAATGTAAGTTAACTTGAATTGATTTCAATAAAGAATTCATACCTTGAGGGGATTTTTGATAACAAAAACGTTTGCTTTAGATTGAACAGAAAGAAAACAAAACTGTCGTTTGCAGTGAACATGCTGAAAACATTTCCGCTCCTTACCCAAAGCAATAGTATGGTGACCTTTAGCGGACGGGTATTATAGTGACGAAGCTGTCTCGGGCCTGCTTACACTCCCCTCCTTGCGGCATCGTATTTAGGACTCACCATCCTTTCCCACGAGTTGTTTCTTCCCCCAGCTTCTGTAGTTTGTTTTATAGTCGGTGTCGGTGTTAAACTTTGTGAATGACAATGTCATTATGAGTGGAAAGTGTATTGTTTTATCTTTAAATCAAAAACGGGATGCAATTAAACGATTAGATGGAGAGGTGATTCAATAAGAAAAGTGGCCAAGTGATTTAGGTGTTGGGGAAGTGACTGTCGGGGATTGGAGACGAAATAGATCGGTAACTGAAAAGTGGGTATCTCAACGGTATTCAAATAAAGACAATCGATGAAATTATTTTTGTGGTTTTTATTATAATATCCAATTTATTTAATTTGAGTACACTATCAAACCTTCTTTGTTTATTTAAAACTATTTTATTGAAAGCCAAATAAATAGATTTTGAAGTAAGTATGGCTCCGAATCAACCTATAACGGTGTAAATGATGCGGGAATTCGCACCTCAATGGTTTTATCACGGCCTTCCGTTTTATCCGAGATCTGCCTAGTCCCAATTATCTCGGATAATCCAGGTTCTAGTGTACAATCATTTTGCCGCCTTATTTGAAGAACATTCTGCTCCGCAAACCATCTTGATAACGTCCATAAGCTCGCACAATAGTGGAAGGATAGATTCTTTAAGGAGATAAACAATCGCCCGAGAACCGCAGGGGTAACCGACAGCGAGGAGCCTGTCACACAAAGGTTCACATACGGAGTTCTTGAAACATACACAAACAATTAATTTACTTAAAATTTACTGCTCAAAGTAGGTTTTGGACAGAATCTAAATTCGGTAAACAAATTATATGATGAACTCCTTTTTTGAAAATATGCCAACAAATTTTAGACGTTTTAAATAAAAATTAACCATAGCAAACTGGCACAATATGGATGTTAACCGCATGTTATATTATCCATCTTTTCGTTGAATATAGTTTACTCGACAGTTCGTGTTATTACTTTGGATTAGTGATTTATTACTTTTGATTAGTGATTTATTACTTTTGATTAGTGATTGATTACTTTTGATTAGTGATTTATTACTTTTGATTAGTGATTTATTACTTTTGATTGGTGATTTATTACTTTTGATTATTGATTTATTACTTTTGATGAGTAATTTATTACTTTTGATTAGTAATTAATTTATTACTTTTGATGAGTAATTTATTACTTTTGATTAGTCATTTATTACTTTTGATTAGTAATTTATTACTTTTTATTAGTGATTTATTACTTTTGATTAGTAATTTATTACTTTTGATTAGTGATTGATTACTTTTGATGAGTGATTTATTAGTTTTAATTAGTGATTTGAACAACCGACAAAAAACAATAGCAATTCTTCTTCTTCTTAACTAGCTGTACAGTCCTAATGCACGTCAGCCTCAAGGGCTTATTTTTCCCCCACATAAAGGATGTAAAACTCCTAGTTACCCCTGTCAAGGTCCATAAACTCAGAAAAACCTAATATTCCTTTTGATGAGGTTATTCTTTCCAAAGGTTTCATCATTCATGTGTTTGACCCTTATTACGGTTGAATTAGCTATTACCCTTATTACCTGAGTTCAAACTCTAATTTAACATGTTAATAACGAAGGGACAGATCAATAACAATGCATTCAGTGGTTCAGTGGCAATACTTATTTCTATATTTTTACTCATACAATATAATAACACAAATATATATATATATATATATATGATTTTACACATTAGCCTTTACTTATGCTACGTACATCTCTTTTACTAGATATTACGTTCGTAGGACAGACTGAAACAAGAACTCGGTAAACAAACTACTAAATTTACTTTAAACTTTTGACTCCAAACTCAATGTGATATCGATAGACTAAGTACTCTGTTTACTCACTCAAATCTCGTTCTATTGCAGAACCGGTTTCGTCCTCCAACCTCGCGTAGACTTCTCGTAGTGATGACTTGTCTCTTGCTGTCCAGCTTCCAACCCTTAGCTTCTCAATCACAATACTTGGCCAAGGCCCGGCCAAACGTCCCTAGCTAACTGGCCTAGCTTTCCGGCCCCACACTTTAACAGACTGGCCCCCAATCTAGATTAGGGTTATGCTTATATAACCCATCTAACTTCCTTGTTGACAAACTACACTGTTCTTACATGCAACACAAAAATAATTCCGCCAAGCTCATCCTTCCTTATTATGCTTCCTTGTTTACCTCCATCTGTCTTACGCAAAGTAATATCTTTACACTAAACATACTAACTCTAATATTGAATATAACTCATATATATCTTTTATTACACACCCTATCAATTCGTAACACCTTCTCATACACACATACACAGGTGTTCTACGGTTTCCACCTGCTGGCTACATTTCCTGCACTCAGGGTCTCCGGTAAAAATTCCCATTATTTGCATATGTTTTCTAAGGTGGCCATGCCCTGTGATTAGAGCTACCACCTTCTTTACTGAATCTATTATATCGTTTTAAAATATCTTTCACACTGCCAAGAACATAATTGAATGTTGAAATGTTCACCCTACAACATTTCAACTCTTTTTACTAATAATTTAAATATTCTCTAAGAAAATAACAAAACGGAATATTGCAAATAACAACTCAAAATTATTTATTATCCAAAGTTATCAGTGTTGTACTAGAATAACAATATTAAATGTCTTTAATGTTGACAGATTGGTAGAGCAACTAAACATCTGAATCTCGGGTAGTGGTTTGTGCCGTCTTTTCCCAAAAAGAAACAATATAAAATAACATAAAGAAAATAAATCTGGTAAAGAACTGGTCAACAAAAATTAATTAAGAAAAATTAAATTATTGACAATCTAAAGATGGTATATGATATCACAATGAGTAGAACAAAGTATGTATGCATATAAGTTTATAATATAAGACAAAATATCGTTCACGTACAAAAAGTTATGAAACACATAGAAGTAAATTGTTTATAATATTAAAATTGTTCTGATTAAATTCAAAGTTTATGACCATTACGAGTTCATATTCAAATGATAAATTATTTTAAATAAGGTCAGAAAATATAGAAAGATCTTACCATATTTTTATATCTTCTAGATCCTGTGACTTGTATTGGATCTTTAGTTTCAAATCTTTACATGTGTTGTTCATTAAATATCTTCCTAATGATACTACAAAGATATTAGTTTTTCTGTTTAATAAAATTTTCCACCGCTTCAAATGTAATGTTTTCAGTTTATAGGTTTTTACAAGAATAATCCCAATTTTAAGCCTCATTTGTTGAAGAGAAAACTATTTTTTCTTCACTATTTCTTCTTTCTTCTTTGGATGATTATAAATGTATATGCATTTGTTAAAACTCTCCGTTAAAAAAAATGAAATGTAATGATACTTAATTATAATTCTTAAATTTTTTTATAAAAATACAATATTGAATATATAAAGTATAATTTTATTTGGACAAAATAAAGAAAATACACAAATAACTCCTTATTACTTCCTTTATACTCTTTATCTATTATTGCCAAAAATAGTTATTTGTAATTTATAAAATACAGCTGATTACATAGACCAATATTGGGTGGGTTCGTGACGATACGCGAGTTCTTGCCGTGATAAGCACAGATGTTTTTTGTCGATTCGACTGGTTTACACTAAGGTTTTGTATTTTCCTAATTTATCGTTACTTTATCATATTCATACTAAAGATTTTTCTATATATAATAAAATTCATTCTTTTTATAGGCCGTCTTTGTGTTTCCATTTAGATGTTATTTCTCTCCCCTTACCGAATTTATTCCTTAGTTGTTCATCACCGCTAAGTGTCGTGGATTTCAATTCTCGATCGTAATTTAAAAGAAAAATACGAAATCTTGGTTCTTCCTGAATTGATTAATCTATACTAATATTATAAAGAGGTAAAGTTTGTTTGTTTGTATGTAGGGGGTAATCTCTGGCACTACTGAACCGATTGAAAAAATAATTTATAATGTAACTTTAAATACTTGCCCCAAAGTTGAGAGCCAATTTATAATATAGCACTATAAATTGTATAGGTATTTCTTTGAAATTTAAATGTCCACACGTTGTGGAGCTAATTTATAATATAACTACTATTTCTTTTCCTTTTATGAGGCCCCCACTATTTGGAAGCTAATTTTATAATACTATTTCTTATTCTACTGTAGTAGCCTATAGATAATATAATTGAAACTTACTAAGTTCAATCTCAATTATATGGTCTTTGAAATAAGTACAAGTTTAATCTTAACAAATTTTGGTTTAATATAATTAAATCATTTATCTATTAGTACATAAGATTTATAATTTTGGATTTAATATAAGATATAAAGAAAGAATTTGATTTATTTCAATTATAATGTAGAATCTCTACTTCAAAGAATGTTTATTTCCGGTTTGAATTAGCTCAGTATAACAATTGAAAATTCATAGAATAAAGTTTGTTTTATCACAATAATACATAATTTAATTTTAATTCAAATTAATCTCGGGCTAGGGGTACTCGTGCTGCTGTAATTATCCCATTTAAAATATACGCAAGTATGAGTTCAAACATGAAGTTAATAATTATGAAATGGCGTCATAAGGAATTGGATTGGAAGAAGGTAAAGTTCTTTTATTTAATTTAAATAATTTCCTTTAGATATTAATCTTAATCACTGTTCTTTGAATACTTATCAGTTTTTGGTTGCACACATGGATAAATATCAAGTTATTGTACTTTTGACTACACTTTTATGAAACAATTAACGGCGTCACTTCTTCATGGTATTAGTTACGTCCACCCACGCTTAGTTCTTAAATTGCACTGATTTTGGCTTCACTTTCAAACGATGTAGCTTGTTCCTTTACTTCCGCCTATCTCAGAATCCGGAAATAAGTATTCATTCATTTACGTCGTTGATTGCGTTCACGTGATGTTACGTCACACATTCCTTTCTCCGTTGCCGTGGTTACGCGTTATGATGTCACTGTTGTTTTCATGATGGCGTCCCTTTTCTTCACTTTAAAATAGCTTTCGATGGATTTTTATACCTAAAGTATTTCTTTGTTGGCCAAAACAATTATGGAATTAATTTGTTCTTGCGTTTTAAGACTTAAATTTA
The DNA here is from genome assembly GCA_018207615.1 of Philaenus spumarius. Taxonomy (NCBI): domain Eukaryota; kingdom Metazoa; phylum Arthropoda; class Insecta; order Hemiptera; family Aphrophoridae; genus Philaenus; species Philaenus spumarius. The sequence goes on from JAGFPH010013407.1 coordinate 15,114, forward strand.
TTTACTTGTAATAATTTAAATTTACCCGATTAAATAATTACTTCCTTTTGAATTCTGGTGTATGTTGTACTACTTGTGTCATATGTTAAACTAATCATTGTGAATATTTCAAGAGTAATAATAATCTATGGTATATAATTAACTATTAATTATTTTATAAATATTTTCTTAAATTTAGAACACGTTCTACACATTGGATTATCGTGTTTTTTGTTTATAATTTAAATTGCATGGTACATTATTGGTCTTTTACTTGACTCGTGTTTACAATGGTTTAGTTGCCTACAAATATGGCTGACATAACTTAACTAAATACGTTTTTTAACCCTCTTGAGTTCTTGTATAGTGATTTTGACAAATTTTACATAAATAATAAATATAGTGCTTCTAATTTAGTATCTGGCTTTCATTTCTTTATGGGATTGTTACTGGTGTTTGTTTATATATTGACATAGAGTTCTCTAGGCTATAATACTAGACTGTTATAAATGAATGTTTTTTTTGTAGTGCTGAGATTCGAGACATTACAAGTTTTATTAATAAAAAGCTACACTATCCCTGAGTAACATAGGCTATAATTCGTTTCGATAAAAACCTTTTTTTTATTTCAATATTTCTAAATTTAGTCGGAAAAAATTCTTAGGTTAGGCCTAGAATGATAAACCAACACATGTATTTACATTTATTACCATAGTAACCAATTGAGTAAAATAACATAATATAGCTGTTCTGCTATATATATCTGCTCCAATATTTCCAGTAACAGCTGATTTCAGAATTTGAAGCAATTATTTTTGTATTTCTATCTTTTAGGTTAGGGTTTTAAAGTGTAGACCTGAGCCTTGCTGGTTCTTTTAATCATTGTTATAACTGCTGTTATAAAATATAAGAAATAATTTGATTTGAACATTTAACATTATTTACCATCTTAGTTTTGAGGTTGTTATTAATCTTACACCTTTATTATAAAAATAAAACATAACATATGTTTTTGAAGGTTCCATTGGGGGTTGGCGTGCGGAGCATGCAGGGGTCTCCCCTAGTTTACTATAATTTGTTTATTAATGTTTTCAATTGTTACAACCCCTTTAAAATTTTCAGGATAGTTTCTTAATTTTATACAAAGTTTATTATATTTTCCTTTGTTGTGTCTGTCCCAAATTCATTGTCTCCATAAATCATGTGCCCAAAATTTTCTTTAAATAATCTTTATCTTCTAAAATTCTTCCCATTCGTTTGATGAGGATGACATTTTAACTCACTGGACATATGAAAACTGGGTGGACTGCTGTGGACCCCACTTACCACTAGACCAGCCCAGAATCCGGCTGTAGTGTAACCATTAATTGAAGTAATTAAATATAGCCTACTGGATTAAATTATTTGCAAATTTCCATAGGAAAAATGAGCTATTGCAATCGCCCTTATGGTAAGACCCGAGGTCGGGAGTAGCAAATGAGCACCGATCATGGTTCCCAGAACACGTTTTGGGGTGTCATTAAAAATCATATATATATATGGATATATATTTATATAAGTGTGCGCACTCTAACGGACACATTTTACGTCCTATTTGGTAAAAACATTTACTGGAAATACACCAAATTTTTGACCGGAAGTAACAATATTTTGAAATTTTTCGTACTAGAATTAAATTTTATTGAAGTTTTTTTTACAAGAATAGACATACGAAATAATTCTGCACATTTTGTTTTTTTACGCAACCTTATAGCCCATCTGGTTCCCCCAAAAACGTAAAATACCGTAAAAGTACCAGAATTAAATCCACGACTTTTACCGTGGTGACCGATGGCAATATATTTGGTACAAGCTGGCAGCACCTTCGTGAGTAGATCAATTTCCCAAATAGTTGTTTGAAACCCAAAAACATATATAAATTTAATTTTGGAAATTCGCTCAACTCACGTCAGCGGTTCAGCTGAATGGTCGAATCATTTTACTTCTCATAAATTTGTTTTTTAGTATATTTAGTGTTTTTTATGTATACCGTTATTGTCTTATTTTGTGCATGAAAAATTTTTGGTAAACAAAACAAAATGTTTTAAACATGAAATAAAAAGCTATTTATTTAATCGAAAATGTTGTTGATAATTTGTACAAAAAAATTTTAGCTCAAAATTCGGTTTGGATTATCTGCGATTTTGGACTGCCTGGATTCAGATTACCTAGGTTGCACTGTATTTATATAGTTTATAAACATAACTAAAGTTATAAATTTATGGTTTATAAGTAGCCTATATATAATATTTTGTATTTTATACTGGTTGATGGGTTTAAATCTTGTTCCAGCGAACGCACATGGAAAGAGCTATTTCATCGAAAGAAACAAAAATCACATGCTTCCAGTCTATTTAACCATATCATGCAGAGGACAAAGCAAGCACACAACCGTGAAAAGAATCGAAGGAGATGTTTGGGCGCTAAATAAAGAGCTAACGGAACATTTGAAAACGGTAGAAAAGAAACCAATCGGATCTCAGGTCGATGAAGTTGCTGGTACGATAAGATTTAAAGGAGATCATGTGTATTATGTTAATAAGTTCTTGCTAAACAAAGGATTTTAAAGCCCGCCTAACTTTAGTTGTTTATTAAAATTATCTACTTGTAAAATAATTTGTGTTCTATTTGTGTTTATTCCTTTCACTCTATTTAAAAATGTCTTTCTTTGTTTTTTTATTTATTTAACCTCTTGCATTATTTGCATCGGCTCATTGGATATTGTGATGTATCACCGTAGCAGTTAACCACGACGATATGAAAACAATAACTAATGTATTGTGAGGTTACAGGGCCGGCCTGAGGGGTGTGCGACGTATGCAGCCGCACACTCGAGCCTTTTGGAGGGGCATAAAATTGGCCAATTTTGGTAAAAAAAATTTGGCAAATATAAAAAAATTGATTTAATTGTTGGATAGAAATAATTAAACTAGAAAGAACTTTGTCTGAAAACTATAACAGTTGAATTTCAAGGTAAAATTGAAGATCTACCCCAATGAGTTCTGAAATACAGTAGTCTGATGCCCTTGACCGCTGTCCAAAGTCAGTAGAGCAGTTGTCTGCCCGTGTGGCGAACGCGGGAAGGGTTGTGACTCATCTTCCTGCCTCTCCTCCCACGGCTTTGTTTTTATAGCCAGTAGCCACCTATATGCGATTGTGAAAGGTGCAGTAGTCACTATGTTGAGTGACCCACATTAATCACGTCTCTGCGTTTTGCTGGTTTGAATCTCTTTGTTTTGCTACGTTTGTTGTGTTTAGTTTACGCTGTTAGCTTTTGATATATTCACCAATCAAGCTTGTGTTTGTACGGACAGTTGAATTTTGTTTATACAGTCAGCGACATGGAGAAATAAGGTCTTGAATTTCTCTTCAAGCTAGACAAACTGCCCGATCGACAAACGCTTTTGATCAAATGCAAACAACTCGAATAGCTAATGTCAGATGGGACTGATCAAAGTGACATTAGAGGGGACAAATTGTGCGACGAGCTGGTTTTTATACAGAAACTTTTACCCAAGGAAGGTCAGTACTCTTTCGGTAAAATAATATTGAAATTTAAGTTAACATGTAGTATTGATTATTGAAACTAATATTAATATTTCACCATCCTAATACTTTAATTATTATATTTTCTACCAAATTAACGATTTAAACTTGATAGGTTTATGTGCAGTTAAATTCCACTTCTTACCTCACCCTATTTTACCTTATTTTTTACCAGATAAATGTATTAAACTTAGAATTTTATTACATTACATAATTAATTTATGTATAGTAATATTGTTTTTTTTTTTTTTTTAGTTTTATTCTTACACTTCAGTACACCCGTAAATAACGTAAAAAGAAAAATATGTAAAAATCCATTCTAATCCTTTTCATGATATCTTCTCTAAAAATTACACTTGAAGAGTTTCATGACATAATTTTATTCTTTTTAGGTTAAAAGTCTCCAATGGATGTCCTAAACTTTTTGTAATTTACCGAAAGCACAAATGCCTATGTCAACCTGTGGATAGCGTTACGGATCGTATCCACAATGCCCATGTCCGTCGCCTCCGCTGAAGTTGATAAAAACTTACCTCAGGTCAACACTGTTTCAAGAAAGACTTAACAGCCTTTCAATTTTATCAATTGAAAACGAGCTGTCTCAGTCAATTGATTATTTGGACATGGTTAATTCATTCTCCGAAAAGAAAGCAAGAAAAGCCGTTTTATAAATGTATAATAAAAGAGACTATGTACCTATCTTACTGGTTAATAAACTTTTGTTGTGTGTGCGCCATTATTAAACTGTAATTATTGGTTCACTATGTTCTGTTGTTTTATTTCTTTTACCAATGAGATATGGAAATTTATCTTAGGTCCGGCGGACAGTGATTCCCGCATTAGCTATTTATTCTGAGACTACTTGCAATATAAGTGTAAAAATCATTGTAACGTAACCCAGAAACTTTCATTAGTTTATTTAACATAATAGTGGTTTAAGGTACAAGAAAGAGTATTGAACCTATCAAGTCAATCAATAATAAATCAAATTGAGAGACATAAATTTAATATTCTAAAAGGCGTAAAAGTGCACAAAAACAGTGTTTTTAGACCTTAAATTTCAAACATTTTCCCGGGAAGGCAACCCCCTTTTACCTGGGAGAGTATTCCATACCCCCCGGTAAGGGCATAAAATGTGAGTCTGGCACTTGCAATTTTCACCTTAGGCCGGCCCTGGTTACTGAATAAGACACAGTTATAGTTAACATGGTGAACCATTGCATGACTACTTTAGGAGTGCCCAAAAGAAATGTTGGAAAGCGTGGTTTATGGATAGTGGGACTGCAATAGACAACCAATTGTATTTAAGCAATAACCAGTACAGTTTGAATTGGGGTTTACATGACTTTAAGGAAGGACTACAGCGAATTCATGTCACCTTACAAATTTATATACTATAAAGAATAGTCACATTATCTTAAAACTATATACCACAGACATATACAGATTTGATGGAAATATAGACTCCTGATGGATCTACCTTCATGTTGATAGTTCTCATTGTTTAATCCTTTCCCCTGGATACATAATTGGTATAAAAGTGCCTTATACCAGACCTCTTAACCCTTTCCTCTCCAATTACTGGGGACCTAGTGTTGCTATCAGCTCCATTTAATTTTGAGCGAATATTGCACTGTAACTTGTTTACTCCAAAAAAATGTATTTCTTTCAGTTCTAAAAGGCTGATTTTTTTGTAGTTTCTTTGACTAAAGTATAGATTTGTATGAAATAAAACATATATTTTTAAAATTTTTATTAATTGAAAAAAATAGAAATTTGTAACAAAAAACCAGAAAAAACAAGAATTTTGGAAAAATTTTCAAAGGGAAGACCTATATTTGTTGCTTGATTTTTGTTGTCTATATCCTTACAAACAAAATTAAGTGGTTTACAAATGTTTTAGACACAATAAAACATTATAAAAAATTTATAATTGAAATTCGAGTTTTTCGTAAAAAATTTGTTTGGACGCCAACTTGTACATAATTGTCTCAACTATTTATTTTATTCCCTTAGCAACAGCATTATTTAGGTCAAAACTATTAAGTAAAGCTTTTTTTCAAAACTTATTGGTAAATATTGGAATCATTCAGGTTTGAAACAAAAGTTCCGTCGGCACTCCCACCATTTTGTAACTGATGTAGTTTTCGTTCATTTTATTTCATAACAATCATTATTGTAAAAAGAACAATATTTAAAAATAAACTGTGAAATTACACATGAAAACCTAGTACAACAAAACTAAACAACGGTCACAGCTGTTTACAGAGCGGCCAAAGACGGCAAACATTACATTTTCTAAGATTTACTTACCACAGAAACTGAACTCAAATGGTTCTAAAAAAATTCCGCAGATAGCAGCACATCTCAAACTTTAATAACAGCGAACATCAAAGTAACTACGTCTGTTCAAATGCAATCAAAGAACGTTGTCATAGCGAGTTCGGGGCTCACCCGACATAGGAGTTCGTGCGAATTAGTAGGGTGCGGGGCTGCCCCGACACTCGAGTGGAAAGGGTTAAAAGGAGATACTTGTCACTTATATTCAGTTAACGTATTAAATCATGTATGGATAAACTAAAGTAATTATTTAAAGGTTCTGGTTCTGTGAAGTTTAATCTATCGGATCTTTTTACTGAAATATCAGTATTATTCTTTTTACTACGTCTTTTAGGTAAACATAACCTTTTAACCGATTGAGAAACATCACCTTGGCCTATTTCTTCTTCTTCTGATTTATCCAGTTCACTTCAAAATCACATGCACCTGAACTGTATCTATCACTAGAATCGTAATTTAAATCAGAAAAATAATAGTATTTCTTCAATTTTGTCACAACGTTTTGCCCAACTGCCATGTTTTACGTGACTCTTTGTTGACAAAAATTGTGTTGCAGCTGATTCTAAACACAGATCTATAATCAGAGAGCTGAAAGAAATGACAACTGTTATACAACATACTGTAAAATGATCTCTGAACAAGTATCTGAAGTTAGTTTTAAAATATTCCAACAGGTGGTGAAGTTATAAGCATTTAAAGTACTACTTCAGAAACCGGTGGAGTGAAAAAAATAAAGTAGCCTACTACGAGTTACTACGGAATCGGGGGGGGGGGGGGAAGGGTTAAACCAATATAAAAAAAGTGTTTATAAAATTTCTTTGGAGAGCAGTGTGGTTAAAGGCATCTCTGCTACAGTTGGCATATCCAACGTAGTTGTGTAGGTTCAAACCTGATCAAATAAACACAAAATCTCACATCTAATTACCAACTTAAACGAGTTTTAACGACTATGTCGCCATCTTCAGTGATGAACGAACTACAATAATTAAACTATAACCCAAACTAGACTAGATTAAACTACAATCAAACTAGAAGGCTACAGTTGTTAAAACGCATTTGAGTTAGTAAACGTATTAGTAGTGAGATTTTGTGTTCAAGTTTTATTTGATCGAGTTATCTTCTCACAAGTCTAGCTTAGTCTATTTATTAGGTTCAAACCTAGTTACCAGCACCCAATTTATTTACACTTTCTGCTGCTGCTCGTCTTCATTAGTCCAACTGCCACAAAGTAAAGTCGCTGAGAAAAAAAATATTTGTGTGTGCTTACGACCACACGTTGGAAGTGATAACTTCTATGACCGATTTATATTTTTATCAGAATTAATATTAGAGGTGAATAAGTTTCAACAAATTACACAAAAGTCAATATATTGTCAAAAAATATATCATATTTTGAAATTGCATAGTTAATTATTCAAATAACAAATTATTCTTAACTCCTCAAAATTTTAAGTAAACAGTTTAAGTATATTTTCAGTTAATGTAAGAGATTTAAAATAAACATTAAATCAGTAAATACAAACAGTATATATCTGCAGAACATTATATTTAATATATTTTCTCTCATTATACATTACACATTTTTATTCCATTTTAAGCAAGTATAATCTAATTATATCAAATAATCAATATGAAAATTGACCATATTCCATTTGTTTAGTTCAAAATAGAGAAAGTCTTTAGCTTTGACTAAAAAAATTTAATATGGTTTTAAATTTCCTAAAGTTTATAAGAAATTGCAGCAGCTGCTAAGGAGTGAAAATGTGGCAACAACCCCTAAAACAATAAATATAAATTGTTATACTTTCCTTTAAAGCTAGAGGGCTGAAAATGCTTACATTTATTCCTTACAAGATACGTAGAAAAGTAACCCAGATTTGAATTTTGTTGTGTGCTGCTAATGGGATAACAACCCTTAAAACAATAAAAAAATTTTGTTGTAACTTCCTTATTAAGGATAGAGAGCTGAAATTTTGTACAGTTATTTCTTACAAGATACATACGCAAAGAAACTAAACTTGCATTTTGTCGCGTGCTACTAAGGAGTGAAAATGTGATAACAACCCCTAAAACAATAAAAATTAATTGTTATATTTTCCTTAAAGTTAGTGAGCTGAAAATTTGTTCATTTATTTCTTACAACATACTTAAAAAAAGTATCATAGATTGACATTTTGTCGATTGCTGCTAAGGGGTAAAAAAGTTGATTGTTATACTTTTTCCTTAAAACTAGGGAATAAATCCTTAATAAATTAAGGCATTTAAAAATAAGAAACCACAATGTTACATTCTAATTAAAATAAATAAGATATGTTAGAATTTAATAGTAGAGCCTGTTTATATAAAATAACCTGTTTGCATTTGTTTTGATGCGAGTCACCACGGGGGGTTGGCATGCAGAGCACGGAGGGGTTTCCCCTAGTTATTAATAAAATTTGAGTTTACGTATTAGACCTACTAATTTGTTATGTTCTTATATTACAATTTTGAACAGTAATAATTGCGGGCTGAATCAAAGTTTTTGAGGTCCCGTATGTGCATCACTAAAACTAAATCTTTAAAATCTCTTATATAAAATGCAATGTCCTGACTGACGATCAACGCAGAGCCGATTCTATTAAAGCTAGAGACTTGAAATTTGGAAGGTACATCCGTCCAATAATGTAGAGGCGTACTAAGAAAGGATTTTGCAAAATTTTGAATTTAAAGGGTAGAAAATGCGAAAATTCATCCCTCCCATAAGCATCCATATAAAAGATGAAACAGCTGATTCGTATTTATTAATGTGTTATTCTGGTTACTATGGTGATAATTCAAAACTCTTTCAAAAAAAGTGTGTTGATTTTATAATAATAGGCCTAACCTAAAATTGTGTTAAACCTTTGGTCCAAATAAGCTGTTTTATTTATAATGTGTAACAATAATATAATGTTAAATTGTAATATTAGATGTTTGAATTATTATATTTCATAGGTTTTAAAGGCCTAACCTAAAATTGTATTAAACTTTTGATTCAAATCAGTTGTTTTATTAATTATGTGTAACAATCATTAGGCCTATGTTGAATTACACGGGATACGAATTACAGGCTTTCAAAGTTTCAAATTAAGCAATAGCGAAGCATTGCCGGGTCCACTAGTCCTTATATATAATTCTGTAAGCAAAATTTTAGATTCAAAATTGTAGGAATTTGGTAAATCGGAGGATGATGGGAGAGGTATCAAATTAAAGGTATTGATTCAAGGAACGAGGGAAAAATATAAGTTTTTTCTAAAATTAAAAACTAAGGGGTTTTTGGGGTCCCCGAAAAACGAAAATTCCCCATAAGAAATACATGAGAATTTAAAAACATCTGCTTTGTTTACATTAAAACATTTGGTATTAAATAAATAAATTAAAAACATAAAACAGCTGTTCTGTAGTTTAGATTAAAACATTTCATCTATACTAATATTATAAAGAGATAAAGTTTGTTTTTTTGTTTGTTTGTATGTAGGGGGTAATCTCTGGCACTACAGAACCGATTGAAAAAATAGTTTTACTAATAAAAAGCTACACTAATCCTGAGTAACATAGGCTATAATTAATTTCGATAGAAAACTTTTTGTACTTCAATATTTGTAAATTAGTCGGAAAAAATTCTTAGGTTGGGCCTAGAATGATAAACCAACACATATATTTACATTTATTACCATAGCAACCAACTGAATAAAATAACAGATACCGTAATATAGCTGGTTGCTCCAATATCTCCATTAACAGCTGATTTCAAAATTTGAAGGAATTATTTTTGTATTTCTAGCTTTTAGGTTAGGGTTTTAAAGTGTAGACCTGAGTCTTGCTGGTTCTTTTAACCATTATTATAACTGATCTTATAAAATATACGAAACAATTTGATTTGGACATTTAACATTATTTACCATCTTAGTTTTGAGGTTATTATTAATCCTACACCTTTATTATAAATAAAACATAACATATGTTTTTGGAAGGTTCCATTGGGGGTTGGCGTGCGGAGCACGCAGGGGTTTCCCCTAGTTATATATAACTTGCCACGAAATTATACACGATTTCTCAAAAACTACTGAACGGATCGGAACGAAATTTGGTATGTAGCTTCCTCTAGGGCCGTAGGTGCTGATAAGAAAGGGTTTAAAAAAATTCGAAATCTTAGGGGGGGTTTGGGGGTAATTAAATCACAGTTTCTCCAAAACCATTGAACGGATTGGAACGAAATTTGGTATGTAGCTTCCTCTAGGGCCTGATAAGAGAGGGTTTAAAAAATTCTAAATCTTTGGGGGGTCAAAATTACTAAATCACGATTTCTCTAAAATTACTGAACGGATTGGAATGAAATTTGGTATGTAGCTTCCTCTAGGGCCATAGATGCTGATAAGAAAGGGTTTAAAACAATTTGAAATCTTAAGGGGGTTTGGGGGTAACTAAATCACGATTTCTAATAAACCACCGAACGGATTGGAATGAAATTTGGTATGTAGCTTCCTCTAGGGCCGTAGGTGCTGATAAGAAAGGGGTTCAAAAAATTTAAAATCTTAAAGGGGGTTTAAGGGTAACTAAATCACAACTTCTCCAAAACCATTGAACGGATTGGAACGAAATTTAGTATTTAGCTTCCTCTAGGGCCGTAGGTGCTGATAAGAAAGGGGTTAAAAAAATTAGA
>JAGFPH010013408.1:3174-26614 GCA_018207615.1 Philaenus spumarius
TACTAGCTTCAAGTACTCCTTCTTGTTGGATCTCTATCTTTTCTTCGACCTCTTCTATATGTCGTGAGAGTTTCTCGAATTTCTCCTCGGTTGTATTCTGTAGGTCAGTCCGTATTCGGTTACACTCTTCTTGTGTCTCACGTCTTTGCTTCTCATCGTTCTCTTGAATTTTATTCCAAATTGTGGACTCAAACATTTTAAATCGGTCTGCAATAGAGTTTTCGAGTGTTTCCAAACGGTTGCCGATCTGTTCGATTTTATTGTTAAAATTATCCAACTTGTTATTCTGTTCGTCTAATTTTTGATTTTGCTCAGTAAATTTTTGGTTGAAAATATGTTTTTGTTCGCTGAAGTTTTTTAATAGGATGTTTAACATGGCGGATAGTTCTGGATTATAAATATTTGTAATAGGGTTATCTGTTGCGGTTGAGTCGGTTCTTATACTACGTGCTTCACGTACCGTATGGTCTTGATTTGTGTTTATATCGCCTAATAAAATTACCGCTTCACCTATCTCTTCTTCCCTTCTAAGCGAATTTCCCTTAGTCACGTCTTCGGACCGATTCGTATGGTTGTCCGGGCTCCGCGTTCCCTGCCTTTGTTCGTCCCCAAACGCGTCCACGGTATCCGAGAGGGATGTAGATGTGTTTGGCACGTCATCGTTATTCTGAACCTGGTGACTCGGCTTCCGACCTTTTAGTAGGCTATAACCGCTTTCGTTTTCCATATTTGTGTATAGTCTGTTTTATGTATTATAAATATTATGATATCTTATAAATATGACTTAGGCCTATGTCTAAGAGGAAACAATTTCTTATTTGTTTGAATATCGAGCCCTAAAAGTTGCGGCGCCAAATGTATAATTTGTACTTTTTTTGTACTGAACTTCCTTTAGTTTATTTATCTTCAACTTAACTTTTAATAAATGAAAAGCAATAATAATAAGAACAAACGAATTATTATTTATTAATTTTATAACGATATACTTATCTTTTTAAACAAATAAAGATAAATCATTTACGGCCTAAAATTGGCTCGTTAACAAGAAAAATTTTAATCTCGGGGCTGGTGTCCGTGGCACGATATTCAATCAAAATATTTAACAAATACATACCAAAAAAATACAATTAAAATATTGAGAATGTTCTGAAAAAATAATTAGAATATTTTTAATGAAATGTTCTCAGAACGTGAGGTTATAGTCAGGCAGATAAAAAAAAAAAACTAATGAAATTCTGGCATTATCACAAATAGTTCAAATCTAATTGTTATTCTCTCACCACCGTAGATGATGTCTTAATAGTTGTTTTAAAAACTTCAAAAGATGTATTCTCTTCCCTTCTTCTTTAAGTTTCTTCTTATCGTCTTAAAGCCTTAGAATACAATTTTTGTAACCTTCCTGGTATGGCTTTTTCTCCGAACTCCTTTTGTTTTACAGATGTTTTTTTAAATTTAGGCTTTGTTGCAAATTCTGCGTTCCGGTTGGCCGTTTCTTTTTTACTCGTTTCTTCTTCTCCTTTTTTATTTGGCCGTCTGCCGTCAGATGAGTCTTGGTCATTTTATTTATAGAATAAATTTTGATTTGATTTAAAATGGGTTTTATTATTATATATATAAAATATTGTATTGCCTAGAAATTGTTTCCACTTATTTTTTTTAATTTGTGTGTGTATCAATTTAAGTACAATGTTACCGTAGTCACGGATTTTGTTATATTAAAATCGTCAGCTGTTAGAGTGTAGATTGCCGTGGTGAAAGTGTTATTCATTTATTTTAAATTGTGGAATGTCTTATATTTGGCCTAGTTGGTATTTTTAGTTGCAGAATTTTATGCTCTTTATATAAATGGCGTTAAGTTATTAGTTTATATTCGTTAACAAAAAATATTATTGGTTTTCTTTCGTTTCGTAAGGCTTCTGAAACATCTGTTGAAATTGTGCGTGTTAGTTCCATTATTATCCGCAAGATCGCTCTGTATGTTTCCATTCTTTGTATTTCATTATGTTATCGGCTGTTTCGATTTGGGTCTATTGATAATTTAAATTTGTCTTGCAATTTTCTTATTATAATAGGTTTTGAATTAGAAATTAGGTTTGCTTTATATGTATTTAAAGTTTATCTGAAATAATGGAGATGTACTATTACAAGTCTTACCTTGATAACATAAGCTAAATGATGCGCCATTTTATAAATAATACACGGATTTGGGAGGACAAAATAGAAGTTTTTGTTTATATTTTCCTGTATTTATAACTAGCTGAAAACGCCTTGACCAATTATGATGATTTTTTGCATGAATGTTCCTTAATCCAAGGCCGAGGGATGTATATATACGGTTTTTTCCATTTTTAATTTTCAACCCCTTAAATAAAATAAAAATGGCGGCCGCACCGTTTCTCTCAGTATAAGCTCTTTTACAAAGCCAGTTTGTAGCTTAACCGTAAGTCGAATTTAAAAACTAATAACATTTTGCGAGTAGCAAATTTGATCTTCTACATAATTTTGTTATTGATTTTTTCAGTTTATAACGGTAAGCTCACAAAAAGACCGCAAACTTCAAATTTGTTAAAAATCGTCCAAGTTTTTGTATTTTAACCATGTTTTATAAGTTTATTCTAAAAAAATTCAAAAGTGTTCTATAGCTTTTTTGTAGATAAAGGTTCAAAGAATTCATATATATTAGTACAAAATTATTGAAGTAAAATTAACAAAGTTATTAGCTGAAGAAACAAGCATGTTCAGTAACGAAAGGAAAAAGTTCGACTTTAGGCCTACATAAAAAGTAGTAACATTTTTTTGTAATTTTTTCATAAATGTAAAAAATTTTCGTAATTTAGTTCTAAATAGAACTGTATAAAAATATTTATCAATTTCAAATTTATTATTTTGATAACACCAGTTTTTATGTTCCTACTACAAGACTGCTAACGAAACTAGGCCTATTTTGAATTGTAATTTAGGAATACTATATCCTTTGCCCAAAAATGACATATTACTATTAGAAAGTGTAGAGAATAAATCAAAGAATTGAACTGTATACTTGTAAATTATTATTCCATAAACGTATCTGATTTAGCTTTACTTGAATTACAAAATGAGATGAAACAAATGAAACCTCGCGGCGATAAAGGACATACAAAAAATGACCGCTGGACAGCGTGGGAAGTGTTGGTACATGGGTTGAGATCTTTATCGCGACGCTTTAACATCGTTTCTTTTCATTATTTCTAATATTGGAATATGATATGGAACTGTAAATACATTGTTAAGTTTTAGTTATTTAAGTATGTAAATATTTAATTCTATGTTTTCCCTCAATAACGCGATATTTTTATCTACCTTAGGCATTATTAACTTAAATAAAACGCAATGCTCCCTAAAAGAAAATCTATAGCAGTTAAATAAAGCTCAAGAAAAAAAAACCCCAAAAAACGAGAACTAGAAACCCCGTAATCGCGAGTATTGCAAAATAATGTTTCACTGGTTAAACCTTCTGCTTAAGTCCTTACTGGCGCACTATTTTTATCTAAGCTCAAAACCACATTTTGTTATTTCAACGAGCGAGGTCTACTGTTCACAGAACTACTAGAATATATCATCTAAATCCTTTTGTCTGCACATATATCACGATGTATAAAAGAGAAAGTCCTGAATGACTGTCATAAATATCGCTAATTGTCAACTCTTTTGGCACGAGTGCTATTTTAATTTAATTAGACAAAATAAAGGTTTTCTTTCTAAAATTTTGTGATTGCGGATTTAATATCTGGTTACTCCTATAACACAATCAACTGTAATTCTCCTACTTTCTTTGAAAGTTGAGAGCTGAGATTTGACACTTTAGTTTCTTAAGTGATAAATAGGAATAGCAAAGCACTCACAGTTCGGTTACTAACGTCTGAGGAATGAAAATAAGGTAACTATACTTGAACAACCAATCTGAGTTATTATAATTTCCAATAATGCTGTAGGAATGAATTAGGTGCATTTTTCTTTGGTATACTTATAGAAAAATTAGTGCAAATAATTTAAGAAATTGCTAAATATGGGCATATGTTAATCTTAGTTAAACAATTAATTAATAACGTTGTGCACAATTTAGTATCACACTAAAGAAGTTTAAATAAATAAACTGTAGTAATTATCTTTGATTTATTCAGATGCAAACTAGTTCCTGAAATGTAACTTATAACTAAATAACAATGTAATATAGGTATTAATCAATTATAAAATCTACAGCAAATTGTAAATTGCTGAGATCGTTTCCTCTAATGCCGTTTACAATACCCTTGATAGTTGTCTTCAATTGGAAGAGTGCACATCTGGGCTCTATAATTTAATTGCATACGTGCAAGTACTAGTAATCTAGATGCTCAGATATAGTAAAGACAATAGTTCCCGCGTTCTCTTGCCACAGAACTAAACTGGTAATGGGTTATTGTATGGATGTATAAACAAAAATCTTAATAAAGTCAATCAAAAAGTAAAATCAGTTCTGTATGCCATTAAGGTAACTCGTTAATTAATTTTATTTCTATTGTCATTGGTAATTTGATTTAATTCGCAAAGAAGCCTAAATCCTAACGTATGATCTGTAAAATCTAACCTCGGTCGGGGCAGTCTTTGTCCTTGTTAAAATAAAAAACTCTTCTCAAGCTTATCCAGGAACTTATTTTTTCAAAAATTAAATAAATATATTTATGATTTAATAAAGATGAACATTTCAAGTTTATGTAACTATATGTACCTCAATTATTTATTTTATGTATGTAATCAAAAGATTATTATTATGCAGTTAATGTTTCTGCGTTTAAATGAAAGCGGTAATTATTAAAACAAAATATATTGTAGGCCTTCAAATACCTAAAAATAAAATGTAAATATTTATACTATCAAAGATTCTTCTGCATTAATAACAACAACGCAACTCAACACGTCATGTAGGCTACTAAATACCCCGACCTAACCATCTATTCAATAAAAATTACCATGGCAGAAATACTTTATTATACATACGTTGAGGGTGGCAACGGGGAAAAGGATACTTTTCTAAAATTTATTTCTTAAAAATATTAAAACAATCTGCAATCTGTCAACAGACTATAATTAGATTAGATACAGTAAAAAATGGCGTTATGAAGATAGTGGAGCCACCGCCACGCAATTCTTCCTAGTCAGACAGCATGTCCTTCCGCTTCAGTCTTCTGACGGAACATGGCGTTAACAACAGCCTTGCAAGAGGGTTAGGATGTCCCGAAAGGCGATTCATGTGATTCCTACTTCGACGAACAATTTCCTCTTGGATCGTTGGCATGTCCAGATAGTCATGGATCTCAGAGATGCGAGTATACCATGGAGGATTCAAAATAATTCGTAGAATGTTATTTTGGGCCCTCTGCATGCATTGTATAGTGGACTTGCTTGCACTGCCCCAAAGTTCGATGCCATAGGTCCAAATAGGTTTGAGGATTAAGCAATAGACTAAAAGTTTGTTGTTAAGAGACAGAGCAGATTTTCTACCTAGGAGCCAAAGTAGGTTTCTAAAACGATTGTTGACCACATCTCTCTTGTTCCTGACGTGATTTTTCCAAGTCAAACGACGATCAAAGTAGAATCCAAGATACTTAACGCATTTGGACTGAGGCAATATATCATTCCCCAACTTAACTGGGGCACATATCCCTTTACGTAGAGCAAATGTAACGTGATGTGATTTGGATGCACTGGCTTTTATACGCCACTTAACTAACCAGGCATTTGTAATGTCCAATTGTCGCTGCAATCTGCTGCTAGCTTCGTCTGAACTATTATTACACGAGAGGAAAGCAGTATCATCTGCAAACGTTGCAACAGTAATGCCTGGTAACTGTGGCATATCACATGTGAATATATTGTACAAAACTGGGCCCAGTACCGAGCCCTGAATGCTATATATTTAGTAAAGAAGAATTGTTCCTATGTTTGTTTATGTCTAATGATTCTAAAACTACCATCCTATAAGATGATAATGGCACATTTATCCTTAAATGAGTAACATTGGATGTGTATTGACTTGATTTTTGTTTCAGATTGGGCCGAGCTTGGTTTTAGATTGAAGTTAAGGGATTTTGTTTGAAAAACGCATTTTTTTGGTTTTATATGTTTCCGTATTTTCAAAGGAAAAACTGAACCTTTATTGGAACACTTACTTGTTTGTCTGACTGTATATTGGCTTGGCACAGTGAAATTCACAGCGATTGGTTATGGTTTCTTACAGAAGTTCGACTTAGCTGCTATACTAACCAGCATTTTATTATATACTTAAATAACAAAATTTAAAAAGCATTACTTTACACTTTAGGACCAAAGTTTTCGTACTAAAAAAGTTAATATTCGATTGTACAATATTTGCTAAAAAGAATTTTTTACCCTATCAAAACTATAATAATAATAATTCCGTATCACGCACAAAACCATAAACGGCGAGTCAAATATAAATTTGTGTGGCAACTTTTCATTTTCACAAATGTTTAGTGGAAAAGCTTTGGAAGGGTTCATTATGTGTAACTCGGGCGATGTTCAACTAGAGTAAAGTAATGGAAATTATTCTAATTAATTACCTTGTCTTGAGGTGATGCGGCTGAACAATCCTTAATTTTTAATAAAATTTAGTCACTACATATGACGCGTTTCGACTATACACAGACATTAACACAAATTTTAAAATATTACCCCACTGTAACAAAGGCCCATGAATGCATTGGAGGAGTTCCACATTTATAAAGTGCAAAAACATAACCCCGACCATTTACTCGACAATAAATTAGAATTTCAATCCCATACCATTTTTGATTTGATTGACAATATAAAAACCATTCCTGTGGTTCACGATGTATAGAACGGAGACTCTGATCTGGTGACTATCAATTGACGATCGAGTGCTTTCGAGAACGGTTACCGACAACGCGCATCGCCCGTACATGTGCAATTTTAAATGTGAACTTGTTTGTGTTGTTTACTGTAATTGTGTTTATTGTGTGTTTTACGTATATATTTGAAAATTACTGAATGATAGTCGATACGCGTCATATGTAGCGGTAATAGACTATATTTTATTACAAATTAATGCTTGTTCGGCAGCATCAAATCAAAACAAGGCAATTAGTAATTAATTATTAACAATCCAGATGGGCTATAACCATAATAAAATGGAAATTATTCACTTTTTATTAGTTTTAAAATTAGAAGACGTTTGACTTGTGAAGAAAACGCCAATGTGACCCTTAGCTTAGTTTGATTGCGAAGCATTGTGTTGCACGAGACAAAGAGAATCTGATGATAGGCCTAAACTGTAAACCCACTTTAAAGTTTCACTGTTATAAACCTATCATTGCCTGTTGTAATCGACCCGTTTATGTCTCTGTATTTTAATCAGCAAAACTTTCGACCTCACACAAATGTATTAATTGGTTTCACTAAAACATACTTTATAGGTTCTTTACGTTTATTAGTTTAGGTAGTAAGAACATAATAATACAGCCCCCCATATATCTCTATCAAGTATTGGGCAAGTCTTATATCTCTTGATGCAAACAATAAATTATTCTTATAACCAAACCAGAAATGATTTTCGTTATGCCATTGGTATAATATGCTTAGGACGGCACGTATTGTATGTACCGTTTTAATTGAGAATTAAAACAAATTCAGAAATTATTTGAACTTTATTGTCACATTTATTTGAAGTCAATAAAATCGCATTGATTATTACTTGCGAACTTAAGCTAGTGTTTCGATAAATGTCCACCATTTACGCCAATACATTATTGTGGGCGTTGAGGTGAAATATCATTTACTAAAACTATGTACCGATTGCACACCATAAAGACGTAGACGCATTATCAGAACTTTGTATAACTTTTCCGTTTGTTCAAAATACAACATAATACATGTTTTCATCTTAATAATTTTATTTATTTATAGCCAGGTTTAAGAAAGCTTTTAAACAAAATTGTATAAATAATGCTTCATCATTTTAAATTACTGCTTAGCCTTAATGTGGAATGTTGGGATAAAACAAAGTAGATTTCACCCTTTAGGAAATGCTTAAAAAATCAGTAACAGGACCATCAAAATCAAATAAGTTTGTTTTTAGTGTAATCTTTACATATAAACAAAACACAAACATTATATTTTAAATTATAAAATATGATCTTTTTGAGATAGGTTCATACAATACTGCGTTAGTAATCACTAATTCATTATTTTGGTGAAGCCGGATATTTCCTTGCCCAGTAAAAACATTTTACCATTAAACACCTATATTACTTGCGAGTTTGGCAAAGGCGTAACGCCTTTCTGTGAAGGTTAATATAGCGGTACAATTAGCACAAATCTGGATCAATTATTGCAACAATTTGAACTGCTGAGTCACGTGACTTTAGATAAGGTCAGCACAAAGTGCATTGTTGTTTGAAAAATAATTTTTACTATTTTATAGAACCTATTTATAAATGGCCTTTGTTAAGATTGATGTTGTTGGTATATATTTTTAGAATAATATTAATGTTTGCTTATGTCTACCTGCACTGAATGTTTGCATAATATATTGTTGTAAAATAAATAAAATTTAAAAAAATCTTGTTTTAAGAACATCATAAACTCTTGAGAGAGGCAATAGTCTGACTAAATAATTCACTTGGAATAACTGGGAAAACGCGTACTGCCATCGACAAGTGTTGAAAAAGAAACTCAATCGACGCTTTATTAAATTCTTTTCTCTTAAGGTGTCAGTCACTTTATTGCATAATATATACAGTGATCGATTATTTTCTTGTTTGATGTAATTTAATACTGTTTTCAGCATCCAGTTTTACTCATTTTCTGTCTTTTGTTGAAATTTTCAAGCAGACATGGTGCAACACAATAGTATACCATCATAATTTGTGTTTGGTTCTGTGGTAAACAACCACCAAGGTTTGTGTCCTTACCGATACACTTACCTGATTTTTAAACCATCGAAAACATGTTATTTATTTATTTGGTTATTTATTTTGTCGTTAGAAATGAAAAATTAAACATTATGCAAACCTAAAGGCAGACAACCACTATATGGTTTATTTAATTCTGTATTTCCCAATGAATGTAATATATCCAGATAAAAAAAAAACAAAAACAAAACAAACAAACAACAAAGGAAATTATATTAAAGAGTTGTTTTTGATTTGGTTATTTATCAAGAAGTCAGAAGAGTTTATTTGATTTTATTGCGCAAACTTACTTTTTATAGCTTTGGTTTGTAAGACAGTAATTAGTGTGGCCGGGATGTTAAAGGCGCGCTAGCCTAGTCTGCTATGGTTGGAATCTTATAGGATCGAATCTGGCTAACGGCTTACCTTGCGATATTCGCTGCTCCCCCATCTAATTTAGTCTACCTGACATAACCTAAATAAGTTAAGTAAAAAAAATAAAAATACTGGTTCGTAAAACGCAGGCATCCACCGTTTGATTTATTTCCGCCCTCTTTACGTACGTATATTTTATTACATGTTATTTATAACTCTAATAAAAGTATTTTTATGGAGGGAACTTCTTATTTGCAACCATACATTTTCTCAGAGTGCTTGCATGTAAAACGGAGATTAAAGTATTGTAAATGTGATAACTAAAAGTACAAATTAGGACAAATAAATGTTTAGGGTACTTGTTTTATGCATACATTAATTGTCAATATTACCGCATGCAGTCAGGTTTAGTCAAATTATAAATCTCTTTGTCGATTGTTTTATAACATCTATGCGCGGTTAAGTAGCTATACTATCATATTTATACAGAATTAGAATCTGGATTAAAACAAGGCTACTATGATACACTATTCAAACATTATTTGAAAAAATAAATATTATTTGTATAGATCCGACTTTTTTGATATGTAAATGATTACAAACTACAAACTTGTGATTCTGTTTAATAAAAAAGCATTTTCAAAGAATATTAATAATTTTGTATCTTCTGAAATGTTTTTAAATATGGATAAACACATTTATTTTTATAATATCAATGTTTTTTCCGCCCTTGATTTTGAATATTTTTATTCAAAAAGTTTATCATGAAACTATAACTGTTTATGATCTGCATAATTGTTTATTTTCCCCAGTCAGTCAATCTGATTTCACAAATTAACTTGATTATTATTTTTTTAAATATTATTGCTTAACAAATTTACTTTAGTATTTATCTTTCTGAAAAAATGTACCTTTGACTCGACCATAAAAATAAAAAAAATATCAGTAACCGAAAGAGATTCACAATTTAAAGTTTTTGTGAAAATAAATCGACTACCACACTTCTATGCGAAACCACAACCTGTATTTACGATATATTTTGATACTATTACTAAACTCTAAATATACTAAACAGATTAATATTCAACAGCTAGCAGTTACTGTGCAAACAGTTGTACAGGATTTGACGTGCATTGATTGCTCGATTACGCAGCAACAGCAATTGAGTTGTGCGCACTTATCTTGCGCAGACCAGTGTGAAAGAAAGGCTAATTTAACGGCACTAACTTTAGGAGAGCAATTTGTCAGAAACAGTAATTAATTCAAAATTTTCTCTATTCTAAGTCTGGAACTAAAACCATATTCTTTCTTTAATTATACTTGAACATTAAATAAGGCCTATACAACTACCTGTCGTACCCAGCTTCACCCTTTTTAAGCTTTCTTAAACATCAATGTGCATTGAAGCTCTTGTTTAGTATTATGTGCTCAGTATTCCTTTAAATCTTGTTCTTATTTGCGTTTTTTGTGTAAACCTTTATTAATTATTTTGTTTATATTTTTATTTATAAAAAAAAAATAATTTTTATTTATTTTACTGTTACATTACATTTTATAATATAGCTATAGCTATAACAACAGGTAACATTGTCAACGAAACAAAACATAGAAAATATAAAAACAGGTCATATTTAGAGTGCGTTAAACCTTAATTTATACTAACCTAGTTACAAATTTAAAACATCACATCATCATTTAAAAATTCATTAACTTTATAGTAAGCTATCTCTCTATCAAAAACTGTTTTACACATTTAAAAAAAAAACAAAGATTTTTAATTTCCTTAATGTGCAGAGGAAGCTTATTGAACATTTTTTGACCATATATTCACTTGTTCTTTCATATATATTAAGACGATGTTTAGGGTAGTTGGAAGTTTATTTTGTTCCTAGTCCCATATTGATGAACATTTTGTTTATTCAACAAAACATCATGGTTGGCTTTAATAAATAATAGGCATTTCAAAATATAGGCTACAAAAATTGAAGTGTCAACAGTCTCCTTTCCCTAAAAATTGTTTTGCGTGAACTAGTTTTACTCAAACCATACATGCAATGGACATACTTTTTCTGAATTTAAAAAATTTTTAAAAATATTTTGAATTTCTATGTTTCTACATATTTTACTTATTTATTTGGAGATCAGATCCGAAAGTTCAGGTCATTTAAAAAACAATATTATATACTTAACACAACACTAAAGGTTTATCTGAATCACATTTACAGCAATTTAAATTTAAATCGTTAAAAAGATCAACTAAATTATAAATTACTACCCTCCTATAAAATAAAAATACCTTGCCTCTAAATAAAGAACATTTTATTTTTATTACTTATGCTTAGTACCTACTTAATCCGTTTCTGAAAATAAAAAATAAAATTCGCGGCTCTTAACAGTGATCTTTTATGTTTATTCCTTAACCAATTTCTGAGTGAGGTAAAAACATCAGGATCATGTTTACTCTCATATGAGTTACGTGGGTGATGTAAAGGAGAGAATTCAGAAGAAAACTGGTAAGCAATAAAAATTAAAGAGCAGTGTTAGTCCGGTCAAAATACTAAAAATCCCCATCGATCCTACACTGCAAAATAGTTATTCAAGGTCAAATGTCAAAAAACATTGTTGCTACTCTTGTATTCAAAGTCTCTATTCTGAAGGTAGCTCATACTCGTTCTGATGACGTAGCCAAAAGTGTTACTGCACGCATTGAGTACGAATATGATTTGGTTGAGGCTAAGTTCCATTAAAATTAATTGTTATAATTCCTTCTAGAAACCAACCACTGGGGGTAATATCTTTTGGATTTCTCGAGATGAATCTGTTAGAGCCCCATACATTACTTTAACTCACATTTGCAATAAGAATATCAAAAGATCGTGTTATTGATGACGAAATGGTTGTAAATCTTAATATTACCATTGAGAATGTCATAAATAACACAATTTCATATAGTGATGATGAAACAGCCAAAGAACATTACAATACAACAAATACAACTATCGTTGTCGGTGAAGATGTTGACTTATTAGTACTACTGACTACACGAACTCCAATTGATAAGATTATTTAAAATTTATTTATTTAAAAAAATGAGTACTGAAATAGGTCTTGATAATGGAGGAACTCCGAAACGCGTAGACAAATTTAAGTGAAAGTGTTACGTTGGGATTGGCAGAAAATTGTACTAAAACTTAAGATTATTTACTTTTTGAAACCCGGGAAAGCTCACCAACCAATAAAAATATATTCATCGAAAAGTTTAACTGCTTATCTAAAATATTAAAATCATATCTTATTTTTCATGTAATAACTGGCTGCGATACTGCATCAGCATTTTTCAGAAGGGGTAAAACAACAGTATTTTAATTATTTGAAAACGATGATTTAATTAATTGCGCAGAAGTATTTCAAAAGATCGACTCTTCTCCACAAAACATCACACACGGGATTCACTTTCTTCATGCTCTATATGGAGCTCCAAAAAAATTAAATGTTTAGACAAGTATAGACATTTAAGTTTTGTAAAAAATACACGGAACAATAAAAGAGTGCAATTATCTTGTCTTCCTCCAACATCTGCTTCTGACAGTCAACACTTATGTCGAGTATACTATCAAGTTCAAGAATGGCTAGGCAATCAACTGGACCCTGAAGACTGGGGTTGGAAATTAGTAGATAATATTTTGGAGCCAATTGAAACTTTACTCCCACCTACTCCGGAAAGACTTCTCAACACGATCTTTTGCAATTGCAGAAAGGGTTGTAGTGCAAAATGTAGCTGTACAAAAGTCGGGTTATTTTGTTCACCAGTATGTACTCATTGTCAAGGCCAGTCTTGCTCCAATGTTGAATCAACTTCAACAGATGAAGATTTGTATCTTATCAATTAGGAGACAACTGATGTATCTTTATCACATATCCACCTATAAAAACAAGAAGAAGAAAAAAGCGAAGAAGATATAACTATTGGAGTGGTATATGAAGATTATCAGTCAGAATAACATCTTCACGAAACCAACAATAATTCGTGCTATTTAAATCATTTTCAAAGTACGGAAATGTGTGCATATTATGTAAAATACGACTTCTTCAAGTTTTAGAATCGCAATATCTCAGGAATGGTGTTTCTTAAAAACAATTATAACAACAATTTTTGAAGATAATTTCAAGATCTACAACTTTTGTCTGGTATATTTTTATGATAAAACTTGCCGTTTACCAGAAAAATTGGAAACATAATTTTTCCCCTTTGTCCAGGAATAACTTTTTTATATGGGATCGCTGGGGACTTTTAGTATTTTATTTTTAATAATGTCCTCAAGGTCTGTACCAATTTTCAGCTCTATGCGAATTATTGTAAACCTACCACTATTTTGTCCGGACTATGTTGTTCGTGAAAGTAGTAGTGAAGTGGATTATGAATTACATTACTATAAATTATATTTGAAGTTTAGTTTCTTTTAAACCTTTTCAGCTTAAAGCTGTATAATGATTTAGCATAGGTGCATAGGATGATTTAGCATATGACAGTTAACTAAGGAATTTTAATAAGTTAAAATAAATTCCTTCTAAAAATAACAAACTTTTTAATTTACCCTTGCAAAATGTGTACTATGCAAATTATATTAAAGATATTGAGAATGTTTACTGCTCCAGTTTTATACAAACGTGTAATGTTTTTACATGTAAAAATTTGCATACTTCGCTGAAAATATCTACATGAGTATAATACAATTTCCTTAGTGAAAGTAGTGTCGGAAAACAATCTGGATAAGTCTGAGCTGTATTTTCTCAAAAGTAATGTTTCATTGTGTAAAGAGCTACAGGTTTCCCAGCGATAACTAAACCCAAAGGATATCGGGACATTCAGGGATCAGGTGTGTATTATTCCACGAATTCGCGTTTAATTATTTTTTACCTTTAATTTAGATATAGATGCTAAAGATTGAAAAGTGAAATAAATCAAAAGAAAATACAATCTAAACTTATGAGCGAAGCGAAGCAAAATGTCGGTCAATGGCGTCTATCTTTAAATGTTCCAAATTTATTTACAAAAATTAAAACTCATACTACACCAATACACTTATTATTATTATTATTATTATATATAGAGGGTTTATGTGATCCACCACCGGGACCCACTGCACCTAAACCATGAGGTCCTCTGTGCCCCATGTCCGGGCAGTAGTTCACATCAAACCCGCCCTTTTTGCAAACCGAAGAAGTCCGTGGGGTTCTTCCTCTCGTATATAACTGGTGTCAGGATATCCTTGTCCCAGATATTTCTGCCTCATTGATGCGAGGGCATCACATTCGCATAGAACGTGGAATGAAGTTTCCTCCTTCTCTCCACACCTTCGACATAATGGGTTGTTCTCCAGCCCCATTAGGTGGAGGTGCCTCCTCAGAGAGTTGTGTCCCGTCAGTAGACCGACCAACAACCTCACTTCTGGCCTGCCAAGACCCAGCAGTGTTCTGCTTAGGCGTCCATCCAGGCCTTCAATGAAGTCGTGTGCCTGTCTCTGACCTCTTACCGTCTCTCTCCATCTACGCAAGTGTCCTGATTGAACATTTTTTCTTACACTTTCTTTCCCATAGCCTCTTGATATTCCTATCATTGGTTCTGGGCCCGTCGGAGGAGTTCCTGCTCCTCTCTTAGCCAGTTTATCTGCTATTTCATTCCCTTCCACTCCTTCATGTCCAGGGACCCAAACAAGTCTTACCTGCCTACTGCTTGACAACTTATCCAGCAGTAATTGGCATTCCCAGACCAGTTTTGATGTTGTTTTTGTAGCTATAATAGCCTTTATAGCCGCCTGACTATCAGAACATATCGCAACATCTGTGCTCATGCTTCCTGATTCCAGTATTCGTTTTACGCATGCAAGTATTGCGTATACCTCCGTTTGAAAGACCGTAGAGTATAGTCCCAGCGACACAGAGTATCTTCCCTGGGTGTACGGTCCTTTGTGCATGTACATTCCGGCTCCCGTACCTTTGTCTGTTTTAGACCCGTCCGTGAACCAGATTTGCCCATTTCCAAGATCTACTTGTTTCCGTAGCCACTCTTCCCGAGCCGGAAAAATAGCCTCCAATCTGCTATTGAAATTATACTTAGGAGTCATGTAATCCGTACCGGCTTGCAGCATCGGATCCCACTCCAGCATCTTGTTCAGACACTCACCGTGTCCATTTCTTACAAGAGATGTTGACCAACCCCCTCCTGTGTTCAACACCAATACACTTACGATTCCGTCATTTTAAAGTTGTATAGTCTACTGGTTTACTATTACCATTAATTAGATCAGTCTTAAAACTAAAATAAGATAATAAATGTGCGAAGGTCTATGTTGTAAAAATAATGCGTACGTTGTAGAAAAATAACAAGAATTTTTTTTTTTTGTAACAGTAATATTTTGTGCTACAGACAACGTTTTATTAGTAAGTAAAAAACTATGTAAGGTATTGTGATACATTTTTTGCATAGCGGATTTCCAGACATTTGATGTTAAATATTTTAAACGGCCTAAATTTTTTAAATTATTACAAAACAAATTTTTGTATTTGATGTACTTGTACAACTACCTTAAATAATCTGTGTTTTAAATTTAAATGAAAAATGTTATCTATTTCTAAAGCTTAAATGTCAAATACCGTTGAGCTCAGCGTTTTCGGAAATATTTAAACAAAATTATTTTCCGTATTTTTGCATGTAGGTCAAAATTAATTTTTGTTTTTCCATATCCGACACCCACTTGCTTATATGGATGTTTGTGGGGGGAAACTATAAACTAAATTAATATACACTTTAAAAACGTTGGGATTTAATTCAATTTTGATATAATTTATAAATATTTGTATTATTATTATCCGTCTCAATAATCTATATATATAAAATTCAATGTATGTCCGTCTGTTTGTACGTTTGTCTGTTTGTACGTTTGTCTGTTTGTATGTTTGTCCTTCATGCGTTACCAAACCGTCCATCCGATTGCTTTGAAATTTTGCATAGTAACACAGGTTAACCCTGGGAAGGTTTTAGGCCATTTACCGAAGTCCTAGGACATTAGGGCTACGCCCCAGTGGCCCTCAAAGTTTTAATGTTAATCTTAAGGAAGGTCAATCTTAAGGAAGAAGAAGAAAGATTTCTTTTGATTTTATCAGGGGCACAAAAAACAGCTGTTCCTATGTAAAGCTTTAAACAGCTGATTTTGATCAACAACTGATTTGGATCAAAAACTGAATATAATTTTAGGTTAGGCCTACAATGAACTAAAACACCAATTATTGGGCTAATTATTTAAGATATATAAAAGCCAAATACCACTCACTGACTGAACACTTAAAAAGAATACAATTACGTTAAAAAGACTGAAAATACCAACCACCACGGGCAACGCCGTACGGGTCAGCTAGTGATTTAATAAACTAATGAGTAATTCAAAATAATTACTTTAAAATGTAAATATTAGTAACATTATTTATTAAGCTTATATGTACCAGTGATGTTGATACCACTACACTTCATTCATCGCGATACCAATTCTGTCATTTCTACGATGCTGAATAATATATGAGTTACGAATAACAGACACAGGAGATCTTCTTCCTTTCAATAGTTTTGTAATGGACGTGTTTTTTAGCCAGAGCATATCGTCTTGCCTTTAGAAGTAGTAAACTGCGTTGGTTGCTACAAACCTTGCAGGACTACGTAATATAATGTTAGTGGTACTAGTACGTAAAAAACTTTGTTTGTTAATATGTCTGATTTAGCTCTCTACTATTAGTAAGTAGGTCTCTAAAACTTGTAACTTTAGATTTACAAGTTTTGAATTTGAAAGTACCAATCATTTTGATTTCACGAAGGAAACACGTGTCTAATAATAATAATAGTTGTTCGTTAAATAGCTAATGAGCTTGACTTGTGAGAAAGTAACTAGATAAAATAAAACCTGAACATAAAATCTAACAATAAATACGTTTACTAACCTCAAACGCGTTTCAACGACAATGTCGCCATCCTCACAGTGATGCACGGGCTACAGTAACCAAACTATAACTAAAACAGTTTTTTTTTTTTTTTTTTTTTTTAGAGGATGTAATGCTCTTGCGAAGCCCTCTCGGCCAAGAGAAGTTACTGTGGGACTTGATCCGCTGCCGCGCGCACCCACTACCCACTAAAGCATCTCCCCAAACTGCTCACAGAGGAGGTGTAACAGTGTCTAGGGAATATCCCTAATGACTGTAAGAGTCAATCTGAAACATTAGGAAAAACGTGGTTAATGGTAAGGCGGTGGAGGCGTGAAGAAATCTCTATCAAGACCAGCCATCAACAGAATTCCAAGACCCATGCCTAAAACATTACTGGCATACTGGGGGTCCCGGAGCTCCGATGAAGGCACGATCCCAAGAACGAGTGAAAAAGTCGGGCTGAAACAGAAGAAACAGTGATACAATTTTTCCCCGAGACCGGGCCGGCAGCCGAAGACCTGACCTGTACCTAAACATCACTGGCAGAGGGATCCCGGAGCTACGATGAAAGGCCGTCTCGAGTTCAGAAGTGAAGAGCTGACTGAAACAGATAGAACAATGAATTAGCTCTGGAAGAAATCGCTACCCGCAGCCCGACCGACTGTCGGACTATGGGAGACAGGAAGAGAGAGTCAACCGGCGTTGTGTTTTAATCGTCCGTCGAAGAAACGTGGGTTGATCTGGACGAATTCGCTGCCCGCAGTAACCGACATCGGGTACCAGGAGAACTCACCAGTGAAGGCGTCTGCCAGCGACGATGAGCGTACGTCCGTTAGTCATGTTCGATGTGAAGCGCTCATCGTGATAAACCATCTTCGGAACTTCAAGGCCCGTCCATAACCTCGCTGGATGTCTCTCGAGAAGCTCAGAAGAAGGCACTACCCCTGATCCTGCTGTGTTGTGTAGTCGTCCGTGTCCTGAAGTGATGAGTCTAAAAAACTAACAGTGTGACAATGCACCGTATAATACCTAACTAGAAGGGGCGTACCCTACAGGGGGCGTGTCATAAACCTATGCTAAGGCGTTAACCACCGCCTATCGTTATTCAAATAGCCAATAACAATATAACTTAAATAAAATTACTAAACTAACATTAATATTTAACAAAACATAGCAGTATTACATTAATAAAGAATTCTGTAAAGGACCTAATTCATTATTCACGATTAAGTTACGGTATTTGTTAATATAAAAAGCTTCCCAAGCGTCAAATGTGTTGGGTTTTATTTTTCAACAGTTTAGAATTTTCCTATTTTAAAATTATGATTTTCATCTAAACAATGCTTAGCCATATCAGATTTATCAGGTCTATTATATTTTAAATGAGAAATGTGTTCTTTACCTCTTATCTGCATACTTCTTATGGTTTGACCTGTGTATTTTTTAGGACAAATTTCGCAGTTAATGCAATAAATTCCGGATTTGTCGTGTTCTTGAATTTTGTCTTTAGGATTACCCAGCATCTTACCCAGATTATTATCAGCCGACAAAGCTACATTCAAATTTGCATATTTCGCTAACGATTTCCTAACAAAATTACATAACGGTGGGGCAAACGTTGTTTTAACCCATCTTTGTTGGGGTTTGTTGCTCACAAGAATGCATCTTGATTCCTTGATTTTCTTGAAATTCATTTTTCTTACTATGTTGTCTATTAATTCTTTGGAATACCCATTAAAAATCGCAGCACCATTTCAGTTCTTTTTCGTAGTTATCCTTAGATAACGGCAAGTTAACCAATCTGTGAGCCATAGAATTAAAACGGCACTTTTATGCACTGGAAAATGGTTTGAGTCCTCCGTTATATATCTATCTGCATGCGTGGGCTTTCTATATACACTAAATGACAAAACATTGTTTTCCCTACACATTCAAAACAATATTTTAATATTTATTACCAAGGACAAATAGGTCCACTTCAATTTTACTACTTTCATCCCAGGCAACAATACGAAGAAATTATTCATTACTTTGTTTATTGATAACTATTTAATTTACTTTGTTTGAATGAAATGTAGATGCACTTAGAGTATGGATGCAAAAGTTCTTATTAATTCGAATCAATTTGCTTACTTTATGTTATGACAAAACTTAAACTAAACGGATATTGTACTTAACAAATAGGATATTTGATTCCTTTGTACTTCCTTTAATTAATTGAAAAACATGACCATAGTAAAATACTTTATCATTAGGTATTTTAAATTTCCAGTGGATGTTTAATCTCAGCAGTTATTTATTTTTCTATCAAGTTTTTTTAAGCAACCATGTTTTTTAATTATGTTAATTTAGAAACGTGAAATAATTTGATAGGGCTAACTGGGATTAGCAGGATAACCCACAGCTGTGCCTCGACCGTCCCGATATCTTGAAGGGATTTATTATCCCTGGGGGAATCTGGTGCTCCTTAGACATTGATATATTACTTTTTTTCACGCAGAACTGAGAATTTCGTTTTACACGGTAAAGGGCAGAATACACTTAGTGTGAGATGTCTTGTATTATACTCACGTAGATGTTTTGGCAAAATATTCTAATGTTGTGGTGCCACTTTTAACATCAAAGACTAAATAGAAAGACACATACTCTCAATGTCATAAATCTGTTAGTTATTAGAATAGGTACATTATTTGCAATGTAAATACAAAGCTAAACGGATTGTAGTACAAAATATCTAATAATTAATTTTCTTTTTTCAATAATAACTTATTTATAAACTGTAAAATTTAATAAAAACAAAAAACAAAACAATAAAACACAAAAAAGATTTTCTGAAATTCCAAGTAACTTCACATAAAAATAAAAAATATAAATTAATGAGCTATAAAATATTTATGTTCTACCTAAACTTGTAGTAATTATTGCTGGCTAGTGTTAGGAAATCTGTTAACATGCAATTTGTCTTACACAATCATAATAAATAGCCGTGGCTAGTTTGACTTAAAAAAAAGTAATAGATTTATAGTGTCACGGGTTTTTTGTAAAAAATATTACAAACATTTATTACAGTAAAAATAGTTAACTGTTTTCCAGACTACGCTTATCAAGTGAAAGTTCTCTCCAAATACTCAAACATCTTCCACCAAATAAACATATGCTGCCTTGGACTACAAATACATTTTACTGCCAACAATTATTTTACTGTTTTACAATATTTTTAACGGTTTAGAAATTGTACTTCGTAATGTTTAAAAAAGAAGTATGATTTTCAATAGGTTTTAACTGTTTCAATCACTTCTCAACCCAATTAAAAAAAAAAAACTCATGCTAATCGAATGGCAACGCTAAACACTTAAATACTCAACACTTAAAGTGTAGGTTTTATCCATCGGAAGTAGTTTATCAATTGTACAAACGGTCATACTTATACTTGTTTATGTTTAACCGATTTCTTTAAAAAAAATTAAATTTAAGTATGTGTATAAAATGTGTGACTTATTACAAATTTACATTTGGCTTAGTTATAGAGCACATAAAACAATTGTTATTAAATATGTAAACGTTTTCAATTCACCGTGTACGAGTTCAGTATAACCGGCTGGCCAGCATGCTCGTAGTGTGTCGTGTGTTATTTGTTTATTAATGTTAGACATGTGTTGTTTTATTTAATGTTAGGTGTGATTTCTGTTATTTATGTTTCGTGTTTAGTGTGACTTGACAATGGAAGTATAGTCTTCCGAATCCGGTCGTGGCCAGAAAATAATACAGAACTGTTGTCGATACCTAAGCTATGTAACTTTAATTACAGTTCAGGAGGCTAATCATGTATAAACTATGTTCGCCTCTTTATAATATTATTGCAGTTTCCAAAAAATCTAAACTATAATTCACATTATTTTTAGACGTTATTAAGGTTATTAAGGTTATTTTTATTAAGGTTATTAATATGTCTGTAATTAACGTTTATTCGATTTTCTCAGCTTTATTTGCAGCAATTTTCTATATAAGTTTCGGATAGGAAATTAATAAATTTTAATAATTTCGTTTTTATAATTTATTTTTTAAAGTATTGTCCCTATAACTGATCAAAGAAAGTCAATGAGTCTTTTACGAAAATAGCTTAAATTTACTTCAGTTTGATATAACACCTTAATATGCAATCGATTCTGTAATGGCCATACCGATACTTCACGTTCGCCCATGTCCTTTGTATTATATCTGGTATAGTGGTTTTTATAACAACAAGTAGTAAGCTCCGTGCAAAATCTCATGCAGATTAATTGATACACATCAGAAATATATTGTTAAAAAATATATTTAAAACCATTAGACTTTATCTAGGCCTACCTAACTATGCTGACGGGATTTTTTTAACTCGGTAAATATGTACATTTGATTGTAATGGTTATAAAACTTTATGTCTATTTGTTAAAATTATGTATTTATTTACATTATTATATATCTAAATAAAGATAAAAATATTATCCATTAATTTCTTTTTATTTCATAATGATAGATCAAATGATTTAGAAGTTTCTAATATTATAATGAAGAAATTAATAATGGAATATGTTTATAAATGTTATACGAAGATGTACGAATGTTGCCGAAGTTAAACGAAGAAGTATCTCATCTTTAAATTTGTATAAATGAATATATGCATAATAAAAGGTTGTATTTTTATATTTATTTTATAACCTCAAAGCAAATCTTATAACTTTCTTTAACTCATATTAAAAAAAATGAACTTCACAAGACTTAGTTATGCTATTGATTGAAATTGTAAACATAACCCCAAAGTATAATCTATGCTAGGTTTTGTTTAAGTTAGTAGACTTGTAATATGGGTTAAACTATTAAGAACTTATTTGAACCAAAATTATTTTGAATTCAACAACAAAAAAAGGGTTTGCTATGGGTTCCCCACTCTGTAGTATCTTAGACGAAGTATTCCTTAATCACATCGAACAGGAATTCAATATGATCAAGTCTAACCCATATTACAACAACATCACCCTCTACCGTAGGTATGTCGATGACACTTTTTGCATCTTGAAAGGAACCAAAAGACAGATTGATATGTTCAAGAATTATTTAAATAAAATACATCCCTCTCTCAAGTTCAGTAACGAAATAGAAATCAATAACAGTTTAAACTTCCTAGATATAACCATTTCCAAAGTTAATACCAAACTCGCATTCAAAATCTAAAGAAAACGCACCCAAACCGATACCATACACGCCTCTTCTAACCACCCTCATAACCATAAAGTATCAGCATACAATAACCTTATACACAGAGCTCTAAACGTTCCCATGAGCAGACCTGACTTGGACCAAGAAATAAAAACAATGAAACAGATAGCAATTTCGAACGGTTACGATCATACAACTGTAGACCAAATTATAAAAAGAAAACATAATACAAAAATAATGGTACAGGATAAACCAAAGTACATAAGTATTGATTACCACGGAGCAATGTATAAAACCAATAATAATTTTAAAAAAGTGCTCAGACCAAAGCCCAAAGTAGACTGCCCATATTAAGTGGAATTTATAATTTAACTTGTGACGATTGCAATCTGTATTATATAGGACAGACGGGACGTGCATTTATAGTCTGTCCGCTCGGCCGTGATACCTGACTTCTCGGAACTCAAGGCCCCCTCCACTAGTTTTCCACCGCGGCAGGCCCGGCGAGTGGGTAGGGAGGGGGCGTTGAGTTCCGAGAAGTCAGGTATCACGGCCGAGCGGACAGACTATAAAACTCGGTTCAAGGAACACCTCCCGAGCAACAAATCTAACACGGCCAATTCCAAATTTGAACATAAGTTTGAAACAGGGCACACTTACACCAATATTCAGAATAACATGGAAATATTATGTAAAACTTCCAAAGGACCAAAAATGAACGTCCTCTAGGAATTTCATATATACAATATAGCCACCAATAGCCAATATAGTAGACCCAACGTCACTGTTAAATGAAAGACGCACTTCCAGTCTAATACTGTTATCAGATCTGAACTTACCCCTTCCACAACCCTCTGCCCGCTAACCAAGATAACCACGATTAGTAATGACGTGAAGATAGACCGATGTGCACGTGTGCTGCTTTCCTAAGCAATTCCCATGAACTGTAC
>JAGFPH010013409.1:4503-26014 GCA_018207615.1 Philaenus spumarius
TTTTTAAAGTCAAAATGGCTCTTTCGCATAGCCAGTCAATCGATTTATCTTTGAGATTTTTAATGTCGGGATATACTCTCGATATTAGGTCTTCCAAAGTACTTACTACTGTGCCTAATTCTGTAGGCAAAGTAATCTTTCCTTCTGACCCTGGATAATCGTCGTTTCCAATTTGTAACAGGAGTTCAGAAAACTGCACAGCAGTAACATTTCCTCTTAAGTAAACTCTTAAATTTTTTGTGAGCGAAAGTTTCGTTATTTGAGGCCACAGATATGAAATCTTGATGCAAGCTTCGACTTCATTGGCTCGAGTTCCTCTCGGTACAACTGGTAAAGTCTGACGAATGTCTCCTGCT
This sequence comes from Philaenus spumarius, assembly GCA_018207615.1. Taxonomy (NCBI): domain Eukaryota; kingdom Metazoa; phylum Arthropoda; class Insecta; order Hemiptera; family Aphrophoridae; genus Philaenus; species Philaenus spumarius. The sequence goes on from JAGFPH010013409.1 coordinate 4,860, forward strand.
AAAAGAACTGTTACTCCACCCATCAAAGTATTCTTTGAGTTTCTAATGTCTTGCAGACATCTGCTCAAAGCTTCGAAGCCTTTTTTATGTGACATTGAGCTCTCATCCCAGACAATCAGTTTGCAATCCTGTAAAATTTTTGCTAGATTTGATTGTTTATTGATATTGCATGAAGGAGTTGTGGTATAATTTAGATTCAATGGCAGCTTAAAGGCTGAATGTGCGGTTTTTCCTCCATCCAATAATGTAGCAGCAATACCAGATGATGCTGTTGCCAAAGCGATGTTATGGCTGCTTCTCACCTTAGCCAAAAGCAAGTTAATGAGAAAAGTTTTACCAGTTCAACCAGGAGCATCTAAAAATAAAACTTTCCCTAAGTTGGATTCAACGCTGTCTAAAACTCGATCATAAACGATCCATTGTTCATCTGTTAATGAGGCTTCGTTTTTCAATACAGAAGTAACTCTAAACACCTATTGTATACTAACTCTACTGATGGATTATTTTGTAAATGTTGTCCGTTCAATTGGTTCATAATATCTTCTGAAAGATCACCCTTAAATTTATTCCACAGACTCAATGCATCGGAGAGATGGCAAAATACCAGCATTACACTAAATAGTTCCCGCATTTTAAAAGGTGAGCGTGTTATTGCAGTTTTTTTTTAAAGTAAACTCCCATTGCTGGTCATCTTCTAATAACCCGAGCGCCTTGCATGTTGCTTGGAAAGTAGGATACTCAATATGAGTTACTGTTTTTAAATAAGAAAAGGATGTTGGGCCTCTAATGTGATGAAGAAGAAGACAGAGATGATAACACTCTACGTTATTGGGATGAATAGTGTATACTTTACCTAAAGCATGATCCTTTCTTACTCCTGGCCAACCTTCCACAGCTTCTCCTCGTTTACGCCGAACACATTTTTTATTTTGCCATACGTAGTACGAAGGCACTTGTAAGTAATGTAGAGTTTTAGCAAATTCGTCATTTTGGCATAATTCGAAAAATGCCAAAAGAGTTGTTGTTGGTTGATGAATAAGTTTTTCATTTATATTATCCGCAGTAAAGTAAATACGTTGATACCTGTCACGAATTGAAAATCCTAAAATTCTCCAAACTGCTTCGGAACTACTTATATATCGACCACTTTCATACATTTTTATTTCATCTATCTCGTTTTTTTTTCTCCACAGCAAATGCTGCTTGATCGTTGCCTTTAGTAATATATTTGCAAACGTACTTTATAGACTTTACAGAGCTGGTTATTTCTATATTAATATGGGCGTTAAAAGTACGTAACAAAACAGGGTTATAAGGTACTACCCATCGGTTGTTCAAATCTACTGATTTTATGTTCACCTTAAAACCTCCATCATCTGGCGATCGTCTTTTATATTTTGGATATCCATCTTCACCTCTTCGAGTTTCTTGAAGAAGCATAGCCGGATAATACTTAGTGCAACGCCCATCTTTCATGCAAGGAGAGCTTTTATTCAAAATGCCACATGGTCCATGTATCATATTGGCCTTGACTATCTCATAAAGTAGTAGATCTTCATCAGGGTTTGGAATTTCAGCACATACGAATTTATCCATCATATTGGATGAAATTATATCTTCCAACCATAGCAATATGTGAACATGCGGCAAGCCTCGCTTTTGCCATTCAACAGAATACATGTGACATCGAACTTTTCCAAACAGTTGGCCTTTAAACAAAAGATCTGTTAACTCTTTTACTTTACGATTGAAAACTCTTGCAATAATATCAGGACGATGATAATGTTTTTGCCCAGGTAGCAATGATTCTTGAATCTCCTTCCACTTTGGATTGCAAGTGAATGTTATAAATAAATCTGAACTTCCATAATGTCGGACGTAAGTCATTCCATCCTGACCCCGTTCATGCATATACCGAGGTCCTCCAGTAAAAGATGATGGCAATACTACTAATTTTCCAAGTTGATCTGCTTGAACGTCTTATCTTCCTATGGCGTCTTTTAAATGAATATAGTTATCTGCCCTAAGCCTTTTTTGATGATATCTGATATAATTAAATTTTTCCGTCTCTATTTTGGCGTACATGTCAACTAAATACTGACTAAATAAAGCACCATAACGAAGCAAATAGTTATTTTCTCATTCCCTCTCCATAATTCTGTAGGCATAAAAACTGGCAGCAGATACATTTTTGTTCAAAGGAAGTTTCGTTGTAGGATCACATTGTGAAATGTCTATTGAATATCCATCTTCTCCGTGGCAAAACATAAGTGGATATTGTAGTGCATCATAAGATCTATGAAGTTCACTGATACGTTGTAGTTTATTATCGTGGCTTTGAATGACAATATCCCGCTTTTCGAACTGCTGTCCAACTATTACCAAAGCTACCTCATTAGATATGGAAGCATTGTAACAACCTCTATGAGCGTTGGCAGGCTTTCTGTCTGCGTGAATCACTATTTGAAAATGTTCGCAATTCTCCGGTACCTTATCTATAGTAGTTTTTAAATCTCTAATGCACTTATTTTCATTATGAAGCATATCTTGCAGCTGTTTAACTAAAAATAGTTTGACATCTGGATAGTTCGAGCACCTAAGTCGAGCTTCTTTTTCATCTTCACCAACAAAATAGATTTGCAAACATTTAGCCTCTTCTTCTGAATGTGGGAGCAAGCTTCCATATAAATGGTAAACTTGGCCTTGCACTTTAAAAGTTGGCATAAAACCATCTTCAACAATCTGTTTAGCACCAAAAGATGTCATCTGGAAGCAACCGTTGTACCGTCTAATGCGATCAATGAAATGGCTTTGCTCAGGGTGTTCACCAATAAGTAAATTATATAGTGGTTCTGGTGGAGGTTGCAAAGTGGCGAGCTGTACTTTACCAGAACTACAGCACATACCAAGTGTCTCGCCTTTCCATTTAAGAGCATGGCAAAACCGACATTTTTCACTCATAATACCAATGTCATTTTTATAAACTATATTAGGATCATAGGCCAGACCAGAAAGTTTTTTTATTTTTCCATATGCGCAGACGAATTTCTGCCCGAAATCCTGGATTATTTCGATCATATAGATTTTTGGATGCTCTATGAACATAATTGCTTTGATACTTAGCTGCTGCAGCTCTGTGGACTTCTGGGCGATTGTTTTGATAGGCAATGGCTGCGGCTCTGTGCACCTCTGGGTGATTATTTTGATATTTAATTGCTGCTACTCTATGCATTTTTGGGTGACGCATCTGATATGCAGCTGATGTACATCTATTTAAATCGGGGTGATCATCTTGATACTTTTCCACAGCTATTTGATTACCTTTCGGGTTGGTTTGTTTATACTTTTTCACAGCTTGAATATTTTGATTTTTTCGTGTTCTGTTTGTGTACCTAGCACGACGCTTTTTATTTTTGACATAAATAGTTAATGTAGAATTTTGTGAAACATTGTCTTCGGAAATAGGCAAATACACGTCAAAATGACCACTATTAATATTCCCACTTAGGCGCAATCTTTTTACGGGGAATGTTTTTGTACCAAATTTTGCATAAAGATTATTATTATAATAAACTTCAAACAAAAATGGAAATATCTCACCAGCGGCAACCAATTCGCAATAACCAGCATATACTGAATGTTGATTCATTTCACGTACATACTCCAAAGAAGTTGAAAAATTATCGCCATTGGAGTTATAAGACATCTCAGCAAAGTTATTCCAATTTTCAGCCACATACGTAACAATTGTTTCTCGTAGCTCCTGACACCTTTCTTGGGTATTAAATAAGAGAAAAGAAAGAGCTCGAAAAAGGCAGGCCCCATCTCATTGGCGTTAATCTCATCTATCAACATGTTTTATCACTTTGTTGAACAAAAAAAGTAACTTCATTTAGTTCATTGTATAAAGTTATATAGTACTGTACTATAAATACTGTACTATAAATTATTTGTACATTTACCTTAATTATACAGGTTAATTTTAGTAATATTCAAAATAAAATTGGTTTTGCTCTTCCAGTAAATGACACTTAATTTTTCCTAACAAAATTGTTTTATTTAACTATTATAACTTTGGGTTGATTTCACTAACAACTACTTAATTGGTATACATTTAAAACTCGAAATTTTTTTGTAAAATGCACTATTTATATTCATTCAAACGCACAATGTTTGGGTGTATCCCAGTAACATATTTTGTAGAATTTGTTTGTAATATTATTTCTCCATTGTGTGACTTCACTGGAACATTTTCTTAGTTCTCACTTTGATACAATATTTCTGATGAAACAGTGATGTAATCATTCTTGAGAGGATGTTAAAAGTTAGAATTTAAACAAATATATAAATTATACATAGGCCTACACATATTTCATGTAAGCTGTAACACTGAGCAAATAAAAAAATGTAGGCCTAAAATTTGTTAATTTGGTTGCTATGGTAATAAATCTAAATACTTTCAAGAAACATGGGTTAGTTCAGTATAGGCCTAACAGAAAATTGTGTTAAGTTTTTGATCCAAATCAGCTGTTTATTCATAATATGTAACAAAAGATGTAATTAGTCTATATTACAGTAAAACTTTTATATTGACTTTTCCTTTGTTTTTATGTTAATTTTGTTAACCTAACCTAAAATTAGTAGTTAGTTGTGCAAAATAATTAAAACAAAATTAGCAGTTGTAGGGTATTTTTTTCAAGTGATTTTTTATTTTCAAATAATTGTATCAAAAATTAAAATTTCATAATTTGTAAATTTAAATCATTAAAATAATAGCCTAATATTATGTTAGTTGGTTGCTATGGTAATAGATATAAAAAGTATTCAACAAACCATGCGTTGGTTCACTATAAATAGGCCACTCCTAGAATTGTGTTACTAATTTACTAAGTATTTGATTTGAATCAGCTGTTTTATCTGTTATAGGGATGGGAGTGAACCCCAGTATTTTAATCATTTTCAACCCTTAAAGTCAATATTTTGCAAAATCCTTTCTTAGTGCGCCTCTACATAGTGTTATTAACGTTCCTTGAAAGTTTCAAGTCTATAGCTATCATAATTTTGGCTGTACGTTGATTATGAATCAGTCAGTCAGTCAGTCAGGACATCTTCTTTTATATATAGAGATTAAAGTATGTAGATTAACATAAAAAAAAGTTTACCAGTCTATCGATTTCCCATAGTCGAAAATAAAATCGATTATCATTTTTTTCGATTATCCTTAATATTTCGAGCTGGAATGAAGATAGAGGAAAATAAAAAATACCACCGTATAGGGGAGGTATTTTTCAACAAAAAAGGACATATGTATTTATTTCGTCCGAGTAATGGTTTGTCTGGAAAAAATTCGATAATGCAGGTATGTATTTTGCAGCAGGGGAAATCACTAAAAGGGGACAACTTATTCATATATGAAGCGTTGGCTCATTCTAAATTTGCCAAATTTTAATATATCGAATTGAAACTTGACATAGGAGTTAAAATACACATTTTAAACATTTATGCTGAGTCTCAGCTTGTTATCTTGAAAATGACCCGATCTGGGGTCATACTTACTAAGAATATTTATACTGGTGTACTCAACTTGTAAAACAAATTTGATGTTGATATTCCAAAAATTGACGAAACTGGAATAGATTGAAATTAGTTCGTGAGTCCGGTACTCCTAAAATCGATAATTGAAATCGACTCCTAGATCGGGTAATTTTCAAGATAACAAGCTGAGACTCAGCATAAATGTTTAAAATATGTATTTTAACTCCTACCATTGCTCGGACGAAATAAATACATATGACCTTTTTTGTTGAAAACACCTCCCCTACACGGTGGTATTTTTTATTTCCCTCTATCTTCATCCCAGCTCAAAATATTAAGGATAATCGAATAAAATAATGATAATCGATTTTTTTTCGACTTTGGGAAATCGATAGACTGGTAAACTTTTTTTATGTTAATCTACATACTTGAATGTACTTATAAAAAAAAAAAATCAGCCGTATTGCAAATTACTGGAACTTTTGGTCTAAATTTACCTCTACCGACTGGCCTAATTACTTTTTGCGTCGACCTCTAATGAGTGAAGTTCTGATTTTGGGACATAAGCCCCGAAACGAGTAAGAAAAAGAAAATAGAAGTCAGATGATGTGACATTGTAACTTATCACTTAGGCATATAACCATATTGTGAGTGAGAACAATATTTGTTCACCATACAATACTTTTGACTTTAATGAAATTCAACAAATCTATTTCGGATTTCAATTTTATTCACAAATTAAAACCTGCGTAGGCCTACACACGCCTACAATATAATATTTTATTTATTACTATCCTTCATTGTCCATTAATTTTTTAATAGTTTAAATTTAGAATTACGTAAAGTTAAATGCTGAACTAACAAAAGGATTTTTTTATTTGGACAAAACATTAAAAATAAAACTCGTGCTTAATTTGATTAAGGCACGTACATATAGGCCTATCGCCTATATATATGTAGGCCTACGTGTACAACTGTGTCAGAATAAAGAGGGATTGATGTCTTCTGTGTTTTTTTTATATTTTTTATTCTATATAGAAAGATGTTAGTTTTAAAGTTCGTTTCATATTAGTTCAAAACTATGTCTCAATAAAATATCAAACAAAAATACAACTAAAGTACCTACACCAACAAATTAGAAAACTTGATCTGTTTTTGAAGTAAACAACTAGCCAAAAGAGCTAAGAAAACCCTAGATTAGAAATTTTACTATATAAGTTACTTAAGCTGAAAACGAAGCAAGACGCGACGTGCGCAATTCATCGTCAGAAAGGTGAACCAACCTATTCAACTCCAATACGCAAGAAACAAACTTGGAAATCGATTGCTTTCCCGATCGATTTTTCTATGCTTTAATCTCGCGTTTTTCCAGTAGAAATCAGAATGTAACTACACACGTAACATTTTTTTTCGGAGTTCGGGAGGGGCAATTGCTCCTTCCCTGGATTCGCGCCTGTTCGGGCGTATACGGCCTATGAATTTCTAAATCCGAAATAAATGGGATTTTTCGGCCCCATTCGGCCGAATCTGTTGCACCACACATCTTTAACTACCTTTCAGTTTGTAATTTATTTGATTGTGCTTTTAATTTAGATTGATTATGGATTGTGAAAAATTAATTAGTTTGATTGAAGAGCACGTCCCGCTGTGGGACATGCGAGATAAACTAGATCATCGCCGGGATATTCAAAGGAAGCTGTGGATAAAGATTGCTGATGTAATCGGAGCTTAAGGTAAGTTGTAAAAGTTCGTTGAATGTTTTAATTTATACTTAGGTCTTCTGCGCTTAACACCCACATTGTGTTCTATATACCCTTTATTTTATGACCATTAGATTCCACCCAATATGTTTTCTTTCGTTTTTTACGTCTCCTCATCAGGTAAGTATTTTCGAGCAACATCATCTCATCCAATTCCATTACAAACTAGCAAGACGGTTCCAGTGGGCGTTAACCTTAAATCTATAATAGAAGTATCATAATACGATAATTATGTACGATCCTGATGTTAGGTTCATAGTTTATTTTACAGAGATAAATACGTACAAATACAATAATTAATTATCGTGAATCTTTCAACACCGGATGGCAGTGATACAGTCTGTTTATCTCCACGAGGTAAAACAAAAAAATAACCAACCAGCAACCATCAGCAAAACTATGGTAACGTTATTATTAGACTAACTCAATAAAGATTTTTAGGTTTAGCACATATTTATTTCTTTTTATGAGGTAAATATTTTTAATTGCAGTTTTTTACTTTCTCACTATACTATTGTATAGAGAAAGTGTATAAAGATCGCAAAAAAATCGATCTTGAGATTTTTGTGGAAATATCCGTTTTTGGACCCCTGAATAAAAAAAATGGGTTTTATAAAATGTCTGTCTGTATATGTATAAAAAAGCTAGAGATAAAACTATTCGATCGATTTCAAACAAATTTGCACAAAACACGTCAATTAGGCCCGTAATTTTGACAAAAACCCCAAAAATCAGTTATATTTTTTTTATAAAAAAAACGGCTTTAACGATTTTGATACAATTTGGCATATTTGTAGCCCTTAATGTGTACTACCATCTGCAAAAAACGCATCTTTCTAAAAATTCTCGTTTAGCTAATAATAATAATCGTACAGTAATTGATTTTTGTGGATTTTTTGTCCAAAAAGCGGTTTGTTTTTCAAAATTTTTCTGCTGCTAATCTTTAAAGCTAATTAACATGTTTGGTGCAAATTTGTTCGAAATCGATCGAATAGTTTTCTCTCTAGCTAATAATAAAAATATTTATTAGGTACTCTCCTACTTTAATGTGTTCCCTCTCCTACTTTATGAAGTCACAGTGAATCTGTTTGATCATTTAAATATGTTTGTGAGAAAGTATGTACCAGTTTGTGGTACCTACCGTTTATTTCTTATAAAATTGTCATGATTATGATTTATTTATTTATAAAAAATACTTAAGTGGTTTTATATTGCGAAAATTTGAATTTGTTCCAGCTGTTTAACCGTGCGGTAAACAAAGAGCAAAGAGGTATAATTTTACTTGACGCTGAACACATGTAGTTTAGTTTGCGCACTGCTGTGAGTGACAAAACGTACTTTATTAAAGCTGTAGGAAAAAGTATTTATGTAACTCTATTTGTAATTAATTAAATTTGCCAAGTAATTACTTTAGTAAAAAGCCAATAACATCTTGGAATTTGTTAACAGTGTTTACATTTTAGAGCTCTTTCTTGGGGTGTATCAAATTTAAAGGATTTGTGCTTTATGTTTTCAACAGTTGGCAGCCCTTAAAAAACAGGTGTTATTGAAATAAAAATATAAAAATAATCAAATAAAAATATTATCTAAACACTCTTTATAATGACATAAGACATAACCTTAAAGAATGTTGTATTCCAGTTATTCGATAATTTAGCATTACTACATGACATAAGTACAGTATAGCAAATGTTTTAATTTATTTCGGACTTTGCTAAATTATAACAGTTTTAAATATATGTTAGTATGGTATTTCAAGTAGATTATTTTTTAGTTAAGCCTGTTAAGGTTAAGTAGGCAGAATCGCAAAATGTATTACCAAACAAATTGCTTAATTTCTATTACTATTGCTTAATTTGTTAAAATGAATAACAGAACTGACATAGTTAAGTTATTTGAAGAGAAAGAAATGGTTAAAGTTTGTGCTCCCATGGTGAGATATAGCAAGTAAGTACAAATATTTATTCCTTTAGGCCTACTTATTATTGTAAAATACAGTACCTATACATTATATTGCAGCAAAGATGCTAACCTATGCACAAAAAACCCTCTAAAATGTTATCCTATTGTTTAACTGGGCACGAATTTACTATACGACCCTAAGCAAACAGAAATGAAAAGAATAAAAAAATAGTTTGAGATTCTAACTTATAGTCTTTAGTCACAGTATGTTTACATGTATTCAAAATTTAACAATAGAATGTAAAACAAGGTCATCTGCAAAAATATCAGCCGAGAATCGTATAGTAAATTTACGCCCCTTTACGTTGTGTAAGTACGCTTCAAGTTCGCAAAAATTTTCTATGACTGAGCGCATAAACTTGTTAGTTAGTCCATCTTGTTGCAAATACTCCTGAAATTAATTACAACTTGCGCTATACTCAATTCCACGTTCACTGTGCAGTACAGGTCTTACGGGAGATAAGTCATGCTATTACCATTACTGGGAACATCACGTCTATTTTCATGAGGGTTGCGTCAACTGTCCGAGCGTTGTGTGGGAGTTGATGTTTTTTGTACGGTTAGTATCACTGAGACTGCCGTTTGGATAACATGACTTATGGGCACTCCGTACTGCACGGTGAACGTGAAATCGAGTTAGGCTAGGCTTGTTTTCCAGCTAATTCTGTATGAGCAGAAATAGTGTTGCACAGTACAAATTTTCTTTGGTGTTAGTACTGTTGGAATCTACACTGCTTAGTTCTAAATCAATTAACAATACTAATGCTGTTACAACAATAGCCTAAGCGATAAGATGCCATAGATACAAATGTCATATGATCATGAGTGTCGTTAGTTTTGGGCCATACTGTTTAATACTGTACCTAGGCGCTTCGTTTCGTGTTGTTTACTCATTTGTTTTTTGTCAAGCTAACTTGTCACAAAAATATTCAACCTATACATAAAATTAATTTTTATCAATATATAGGCTATAATATTTTCTCTAATTCTTACTTTTAGTAGTTATCACTGTAATCACTTATTCAGTAATACTCTACTATTACTGGGTCAACTTGAAATTTTATGATATTTTAGTTAGAGAATATACGTATTGAACAAGAATTAACGAAAAGAAAAAAAAATACATGTCGGAATCGTTATACATAGACAATAATTAATATACTAATTTATATATGTTTATACATTGGAAGTATACGTGACTAAAGACTATAAGTTAGAACTTCAGGCTATTTGTTTTATGCTTGCGAATGTATTGAACAAAAACCATAGAAATAACAAAAAACTAAATGTTGGAAACCTTGTAGTCCACTCCTTTTATCAGATTTGAGTCTTGCTTTCAATCAGTCTTATACGTATTGGTGTCTTGTTCTAAAGTGAATCCGTTTCTTTGTGAAGTTTGTAGTAATATAGATAACTAGTTTCTCTATGTTATCGTTAGTTATTGTTCAGTATATATGCAAGAATAAAAAAAAAATTGCCTGAAGTTCTAACTTATAGTCTTTATAGTCCAACTTATAGTATATTTTCAATTTGTAATCATATATAAGCTAGTATATTAATTATTGACTACTTATAATGTTTCCGACATATAGTTATTTATTTATTATACATTGTACATTGTACCATAATTTACACCTATAAAGCAATTGAGTGCTTTCGTGTTAAAGGATTCAATTTAACATATTGGATTCAATTTAACATATAGGATTCATTATACTAGCTTATATATGTTTACAAATTGAAATTATACTATAAGTTGGACTAAAGACTTATAAGTTAGAACTTCAGGCTATTTTTTTTATGCTTGCGAATGTATTGAACAAAATCTATAGAAATAACAAAAAAGTAAATGTTGGAAACCTTGTAGTCCATGCTCCTTTTATCAGATTTGAGTTTTGCTTTCAATCAGTCTTATACGTAATGGTGCGTATATATGCGTGCACAATTGTATATAGCCTTTACAATTTTTAATGACATTTCAATATGTGTTCTGTGGACCATGATCGGTGCTCATTGACTACTCCCGACCTTAGGTCTCACCATAAGAGTCACTGCAATTGTTCATATTTCCTATGGAAATTCGCTAATAAGAAGGAACCCAGAACTAGAATTCTAGAAATGAGCTGTCAAAAAAACAAAACAAAAAACTAAATTAATTCTAAAATGAGACAAAACACTGTCATCATGCACAAATACACACAAAGAATTACAGATGACCGAGACACAAAAGTCTGAAAAGAGACTTCTATTTTAAATCAGGTAACACAATTTAGAGTAAACAACTGTTTTTTTCTTTGTTTTTTTTTTCTCTTTAGCCTTATATGGCTTGGCACCGATCCATATCATGCGGCCCGATTCTTCCTTGGGATTAAAATCTTCAAATTGAAATTAAATTATTTCCTTTCATCCACAATACAAAAACCACTATAAGCATAAAAATTCCACTTGAACAAAATTTGTCACTGAGTGAGAAGTCATTGTAGAAGTTTGTAACGGAACTGAAAAAACAACTGTCTTTTAGGGTCCTGGCACGGGCTAGTACAACCTCCACCAAGTAAAATGCCTGCTTTACAAGGAAAGTTTTTAATGCAAAGCACTTCCTTTATATTGTTTGGCAACCTGTTGTACAATTTGAGACCAGAATAGCGCACCCTCTCCTCGAACAACTTAGTGTACTAACTGGGTATGGAAGCATTTGCCGCCTCTTGGAATATCCCTGCTTGTACCTACTGATCGACACCCATATAATTGCTTCTAAAAGAGCAGGAAATTCAGGATATATATAACTTATAGGGAAGAGTTAAAAATTTTAATTTTTTAAATGAATTTCTACACGATTGCCTACCTTTTAAATTATACAAACTATTCTTTTGAATAGACAAAATATTTCCAGGCTATACCAAGTTCTCTCAAAAAGCAACACCATATCTCAGGTCAGATTACACATATAAAAAATATACTGTTTTAATTGTATCCGGACTGGAAGTACATGAAATAGTACGTAGTGCGAAGCAAGCTGAATTAAGTTTATTTGGAATAAAGGTAATATGTGATATCAGTTTGTTTTCATCAATTACCACTCCCAGAAATTTTAACGAGTCTGTACTTGGTTCTAAACGATTAATTGAAATTTTGTCTTTTAATAGTTTACAACTGCATTCCAATAACATGGTTTTATTTTTATTCAGTTTTAGACCATTTGCCAAAAACCAATTTCCTGCCATAATCAATGATGAATTAACCGATTTTCTAGTTTAGTATTATTTTTCCCATAAAATGTTAAAGTGGTGTCATCAGCAAAACTGGATAGTTTTGTTTTTGTTTCCCCAATAATTTAAGGCAGGTCATTTATGTAGACCAAAAACAGTAAAGGACGCAATATTGATCCCTGGGACCAGTGGCGGATTACGAGCTCATTTACCCCTGGGCACTTATCAGTTCGCAGATCCCACTACAACTTGCATGATGGATACTAAGTTAAGATCGACTAAAATATGAAAAAAACGGGCTGATAAAATTTGTGTAGCCTATACATTTAACCTATGACATTAATTGGTAAAATGTTTTATAACTGGTAATCATAATGGTGGTTTTTTTTTCGTGCTGCAAGAATTTTTTTTAAATTAGCCAAATATACTGTTATTTAGTGTTTGCCCAATCCAAAAGTGTTCAATTTATTTTTATAGGAAAGGTCCAAAGAATTCAACTAAAAAATTGTTTTATGTAAAACTTTAAAAGTTATTAGTTCAGAAAACGCAAAATGTTTAATAACGGGAAAAATTTAATTTTATTCCTACATTACAAATAGTAGGCCTAAAACATTTTTGCATTTTTTTCAAAATAAACAAAAGTTTTGTAATTTATTTCTGAATAGAACTGTATAAAAACACATACAGTATCAAAAATTTGTTTTAGAAAAAAGTTTTTATGTACCTACTTCACGACCATTTGCAAAATACAATGGCCCCTTGGAGCTTGCGGCCCCTAGACATGTGCCACTGCCTGGGACACACCTCGAGAATATTTCTTAAGAAGAGCAGTGCAATCCATAAGAGTCTATGCATTCATAAGATTTTAAAAGGTGGATGGAAAACTGGCCCTTGCCTTTCTTGCCAAGTTTGCAAAATTTTTGGGAACATGTTAAAGCAAAATGAGATTAACAAGTAAAACGTTTTAATTGTTCTGTAATTTTATTAAAATTTCATGTTTTTTAAGTTTTTATTTGTAAATACTAGAAAAGTTGTTGTTACTAAGTTGAAACTCTTATCATGTCTTTTTCGACACACGGTATAGCTTGCATTTAATTCTCAAGCATTTAAAGTTCAACTGTAGTTCTTTACATTTTAAGGGTCTGTTTCAGCTTACAAAACTAAATACTGTATATAAATTTTTACAGATTACAATTTCGCACCCTTGTGAGAAGGTACAATTGTGACTTATGTTTTACACCCATGATAATGGCAGATTCTTATGTGCAGTCCGAGAAAGCAAGAGCTAATGAATTTAGCACGGATAAAGGTATTCAATATTTTATATTCAAAATTACTTTAGTTTTTTATGCTATAGGTTACTATGGTTATTTTATTACTAGGCCATTTACAGTGTTTCTAAAAAAGGTAAATGTGGACAAAACGTGCAAACTCCAAAATTTTTGCATAAATTGCTTTTAAATGAGCTGAATAGTAAGCACCTAAGTTTCCTCCGAATATAACCTTGAGCTTTTTTTCTTATTAACAATTATATACAGTAGACTCCCGATTATCCGCGATAATGGGTGGCTGAACTTCCGTGTATAATCGAAATCGTGGATAATCCAAAACTAACCTAAAATGCCCTAGAAATAGTTCAAAATGACCGTCAAACTAAAATAAGTGCTTAATTAATCTTCACAAAAGGTTCAGGTAATTACAATTAATTTTAATATGTACAGTATTATGTACCTTTATATGTTGGAAAAATTACATAGTTTCACACATACTATTTACATATTTACAAAGAACAAAAACAAAACAAACATAGTCCAGTACATAACTACTAGGTACAGTACTACTGTTATCAAAATGCACTTTTACGTATGTAATTTGTATTTTTTTGGTGATCTCGGCATATTTTGGCGATCGCGGTTAAGCCGCAACGCGGGTAATCCACTTGTGGATAATCGGGGTTCTACTGTATATGTAATTACAGTTTTTTGGAAATAACTAAAAAGTATAATAGGAAGCAAAAAATAGCTATATACTTTTTGTGATGAATTTTCATCCGCGTTCTTTGAAATAAACAAAATTTAAATAGCTTGTCGTAATAAAAAGTTATTAACAAAAAAACATTTTTTAATTAACAATTAAATTACGTGGCCCCTGTTTGGCCTAGAAACATGCGGTTTTCGACAAAAGGTGGGTATTTTGATGTAGTTTAAGCCCACAAATTAGTTTTTATGTATTTCCAAAACTGTTGCCAAAAACTAAAAAAATACTTAATTTTTACCGTTTTGTCGAATTTTATGGGCCTTTTTGCATTTGGTGCCGCTGCTCCGCATAGACACAATATTTGGGAAAAGTATAAAAACAATAAGAATCGGTAAGATTTAAACTTTCATTGGAATTTAATTTAATTGGAATATAATTTTTAGAATTCATAGCAATTGACTATCCGCGAGTTAATTACAACGCGAATAAAATAATTTATTACCGAGCGACAGCAACAGCTCAGGTGGCGGGGGGAAGTTGCAAGCTGATTGGCCGAGGCGCGCTTATTTAAATAATTTATCACCCGGTAAGTTAGCCTATATTTAGTCATCCTTAAATAATTAAATTTATAATAAATTTAGAATTTTTTTTATAGTAAATAATCAGGATTTTTGTTTAGGAATGTATTGCTATAATAAATTAATTATTTTTAACTATTTATTTTTATAACCTGTACGTTATATAAATTTACACGTACACATTTTCATATTATACATTTCATTTTTTATTACAACTTATATTTTGCGATGCAAAAAATTGCACGAATGTTGAAATATTAATGCAATCTTTTTCGCTTTTGCGGTGTGTGATCGGCCACTTCAATGGGAGGAGTCACTAGACGAATATTTTCGTCTTCATCCTCCGAAGACGAACAGTACTCCGAAATATCTGATTCAATGTCATCGAAATCGATGACATCGTCATTTATTTCTGAATGATTGTCGGCAAAAATATTATCGACGCTTTCGATTATCCGATTATCATCCAGTAAATCACATTACAGGGGCTTTATTTCTACATTCGTGCAATTTTTTCCATCGCAAAAATTACAAATTGATGTACATTTTAAACCTAATTTTCTGCATGAACATCGAGAGCCACAATTTTTTACATGTGCAGGAAATGAGTTTTAATATTTTGTCGGGTGATAGTTGCTTATTCACATACACTGGGATTAATCCATCCGGAGATACTTCCCAACCCCATTCTAATGGGTTGAGAGAATTTCCCTCTCAAAATATATATATAGCACATGTGGAAATAGCTATATATTATCAGATTTCACGTACACATAATAAACAGATCTGAGACTCGAGCAGGAACAGGCGTGTGCGATCGCCCCGGCCAATCAGCGAGCACCTTCCCGCCTCCACGTGAGCGGTCGTTGTCAAGCGGCAATACATTATTTTATTCGCGTTTTAATTAACTCGTGGATACTTGATCGCTATGAATTTTAAAAATTATATCCAAATTGTTCATGAAAGTTTAAATCATACAGATTCTTATCGTTTTTGTACTTTTCCCAAATATTGTGTCTATGCGGATTGCGGAGCAGCGGCACCAAACGCAAAAAGGCCCATAAAATGTTCCCTGTTTAATCTATTGAGACATTTTTAAAAAAATGCTCGTATTTGATTCTTCTTTAATTTGCAGCAAATTGTGATTTAATATAATCAAAATTGCAACAGTTATTAATAAAAACCAGTTTAAAAAAAAACGTTTTTTCAACAAAATGGTAAAAATAAAGTATTTTAAAAATTGTTAAAAATACAAAACCATATGATTATAAAAATATAAAGTCTTATGAAGAGTTTAAGACCTGAAACATCAAAATTGGTAATTTTTAAAAAGCAGCAAGGTCATTCAAAAAAAGTTAGTTTTTTTTTAGTTTCTGGCAACAGTTTTGGGAATATATAAAAACAAATTTATGGGCTTAACATAAAAATACCCACCTTTTGTCGAAAACCACATGTTCCTAGGCCAAACAGGGGCCATGTAAATTAGTTGTTAATTAAAAAAGGATTTTTTGTTAATAACTTTTTATTACGACAAGCTATTTAAATTTCATTTATTTCAAACAACGCAGTTGAAAATTCCTTACAAAAAAGTATATAGCTATTTTTTTTACTACTTATTATACTTTTTGAGTTATTTCCAAAAAACGGTAATTACATATATATAATTGTTAATAACAAAAAAAGCTCAAGGTTATATTCAGGGGAAACTTAGGGGCTTACTATTGAGCCCATTTGAAAGCGATTTATGCAAAAATTTCGGAGTTCGCACGTTTTGTCCACCAAAAATGCACTGCAAATGGCCTCTACTTGTTTTATCTTAGTTTATCTACACATCTATACATATAAATAAAATTGAAGTATCTGTCTGTGATTTCAAAATGTAAGCTTTTTTTAAGCTCATATGATTATTCGCCCATTACCAAAACCTAAATACATATTTATACATTTTTTGTCTGTCTATTTGTTTGTTTGGCTGGTCTAATCTCTGGAATGACTAGACCGATTTTAACGAAACTTTCATTAACATTTAGAGGACTCTTCAGAGAATATTTTAGGCTACCTTTTATTCCGAAAATATTTAAAATATCTGTTAAAAAATTGAAAAAATTATAGACAAAATTAGGGATTTTGTGGAAAAATATTGGGGATATTGTGTGTCTATTTCGATCTGTCTTACATTATGTACAGGTCACCACCAAACAAGTGCCGCTGTCCTAATCAATCATCATTTCCGTAAAAACTACCATTAAAAAATAATGAACAATATTAGGGATTTTGTGGTTTGCATTGGCATTACCATATGTCACCGCACGGTTTTCGAACGAAGCGAGCCGGGCAGAGCCCCTAGTCTATACATATAAATCAAATTTAAGTGTCTATTTGTGATTTCGAAATAAATACTTTTACTAAGCTCATATGGTATTCACACTTTACCAAAACCTAAACTTGTATTTTTTGTCTGATCTAATCTCCGGAATAGCTGAACCAATTTTGATTTAAAACGTAAGAGCGTAAAACGTATTTTTGATTTTTTTTTTCATAATACGTAAGAGAAAAATTACAAATTCAGTTGTATTTAGTCACAAATATAATCACAATTTGTACTTTCTACACTAAAAAATGTATGAAAAAAGTTACAAAAATCATCAATTGATTAACCCGCGATAACATGTTACATGATAACTCGCATGGTGAGATTTTTTTCACTCTACAAAATTGGTTAAAATAATACAAAAACATATGTGTACATCAATTTTAATTTTAAAAAATTTATTTTTTTGGTCAACTGAATAGAAATCTTACATTTTGTAATAAAGATTTGTTTTAAGGCACAATAAAAAAAATCCAAACTTTATTTACATTATTAACTTTTTGCTATACAGACACACTAATCTGAATCTTCTTCTTCGCTCATGTAGCAGTTGTGGCAAGTGAATGTCTGTTTCTTAGTGTGCTCCTTGCACAATAGTTTTTTACATGAACAATATTGATTGTATTTGTATTAATTTTTCTTTGCAGGGCAAAATTCACACTTAGGTTTTGCTCCTTCTCGACGACAGTAGGTTTATGTCGCCTCCACTCCCGCAGACTGATAAGGCAACTGATAATAAAGTTGGAATCGGATCTCTTTTCTCATTGAAATTTTTGATAAGTGACAAAGCTAATTCTTTGATAAATAATCTTCTGGTTAGTTTCTTTGAAGTATTAAAACTAAACTTAATTTGTCCATTTATTGTAGCTAGATTTAGGAGTTCACATAAAACATAAGGTACTCTGTTACTAATTCAGAATCAATTATTTGACTCTTTGCCATAAGCAAAGAGACAGTTGGAAAGTAGACGCTTCTTTACATGTGTGATTTCTGGTGGTAGCTGAGTCTTGTTTTTTTTTTTTTAAGAGTCCCAACAACTATAGTTCTGTAATTTCAGAATATATCATTAGCTAATGGCACCGATGTATAATAGTTATCAATGGTTAGATTCCTACCTAAATTCAATGTTGGCTTTGAAACTCGTTTGACAACGCTGGCAACATCATTATCAATCTGAAAACTGCCATTTGGTTGCTTACCAGCATAGGTTTGAATTTTCACAGTAAAGTAGGTTTTTAATCACACACAGCATAACATTTTCTTCTTCAAGCAGCCAAGTAGCAACAGTTCCGTACTTATACATTATCAAAAATGTTACTTGAAAAGCAAAACATATAAATTGTCTTAAACACTAAACAAAAGGACTGACTGTTTCAAAAATATAATATTTACGAACAAAAATTAGATATAGTGTACAGCAGAACTTAGTATCAGTACATATATGCTCTTACTAACAAGGAAAGTAATACCAAATAATCAATTATATATAAAAAAAAAACTTACTAGATACTGACGGGATCACTCGCGTAGTGAGGACAAACTTATCTGAAGCAATGATGTGGTTGTTCGCATGGTGAGAATAAGACTGATGGCATGAGAGGGGGAACGTCCCCCCCAAAGACAAACTTACATCGTATATGCTCGCATTCGTTTTCAGATATGCCCATTGAAGAATACAAGGCGCCGTTCGATTATATTTCAATTAGTTACAGAATTAAGTGAAAAATTGCATATCCATGAAGTTTTTTCACACCACGGGAGTTACGGCGGGTTAAACGACAGTGTAAATGAACAAACCTATAAACCTATAATGAACTTAACCTATAAAAAACTACAAAATTTTAAATAATCAAACTCAAACATTATTTACATTACACCAATCTGTACTTTGTATATACCAAGAAATAGAAAGTAAAAATAAATTAACAAACCTATAAGAATAATAATAAAATAATAATGAAACCGACTATGTAACCTATCCACACCTATTTTCCTGTTGATTAGTTTGGGATTGTTACCCTTAAACTTTCGACCTGGAACTAGGCAGTATTGAGGTTGATACCTAGTCGTAGAGGATACAAGGATTTGTATATTGATATTAAAATTTCTAAATGTAATGGACCGATAGTAAACATGTTTTACTTACAATTAATATTCAAATAACCGATCAACATTATATTGCCCATGAAATATTTATAAAATTTTGCAAAATAAAAAAGAATCTAGATTTTTGACGTTTTAATGGTTATTATCTCAAAAAATACAATTCTGGTTTTAAACCGGTGTTTGGATACAAATAGCGTCCATTATATTTGTAATTAAAGTTGATATGCTGCCTTTGATCATTTAAAGCAATGAATTAATTTAGAGAAAAATTTTTGTGATTTTTGAAATCATAGCAGCACAAACATGGTTATAACTCCAGAACTACCACATTTTCAAAAAGATATGGGTTTAAATCATCTAAAAACTTTATAGTAAAAGAACTTACAACTGAAATGTTTATGAAATTATTTAAATTATTTTGGAAAGTCTAGATTTAAAATTTTATAACAGCACAAAAGTTGTTATAACTTGAGAAATACTGCGCCAATTTCAAATCGGTTTTTTGATTTATGGTTCAAATCATCTAACAATTTTTTAATTATAGAAACTTAGGCTGAACATTTTAAGCAACGACATAAATTATATAGAGTAATTGGGATGTTTGACTTTTTAGAAGTACAAAAATCGTTATGACCGAGAAATACTGTTCTGATTTAAAAAAGTTTTACAGTTGGAATAGTGTTTAAGAAAAATAATTATGTTGTATGTGTTTATGGCATAATGTAAAATATATTTTACATTTCTGACGAACTAAGTTACTTTAGAAATAAAGCATTGCTACGATATTTATTATTATATAACTTATCAGAACCTATTAATTTTTATTCATTTGTTGATTAAGATTTAATCAAATATTTATTGCTTGCTGAAAATTAACATTATAATGTCTTTTTAAGAGGTTTTACTGTTTATGTTGGAGACTACCTAAGTGAAATGAAGTATTTGGTATAGAGACCTAGTTTAATAAAATTAACAAATTGTCAAGCAGTTATATCCTTGTTTGTATTCACAAAGTCACTATAAATCTTCTTAATACGATACTATTTATTAAGAATTTGTAGTTTCTAGAATAATGAATCTCATCAATCAAATTTGCTGTTTATTCAATAAAACTGAATCAAAATATTACAATGAAAATATTTGTACAAATTGTATATTATGTTATCAGCCAAGCCCAATTTTAGATAAACTAGTTCTGCCTAGGCCTAACTAGATTGTCCTGAGAGTGTCAGGACAAATCAGATTGGCCTAGATTTGGTCAGGACTAACTAGTTTATCCAGTAGCATCAGAATAAACTAGTGTATCCTTGCTCTTTTCAGGGTGAACTAATTCCTCCTGTTTATTACCTAGATTGTAAAGATTAACTGGTTATTGTTAATAAAACTCACATCCTCCCAAGTCAGACTGTTTATTTCTACTAGGTCTGTAACATGTTTTACTTAGTCTTCTGAACAAGTGAACACTAACTTGCATTGAACAAAAATAGAACTAACCTAACCTAACTTGGCCATGTCTTGTTTTGTATAAATATTTCCAAGGTCAAACTACTTTATCCTAAAACTATTGTGTTAGTTTTCAGATTAGTTTGTCCTAAGCATATTTGGACAAAATGGTTTGACCTGATTACATCTAGCCCGAACCAGTTTGTCCTAACTC
>JAGFPH010013410.1:0-10413 GCA_018207615.1 Philaenus spumarius
ACAATTTTACTAAATTCTTTCTTAGTGCGCATCTATGGACCCATAAGAATATAACTTACAATTTTACTAAATTCTTTCTTAGTGCGCATCTATGGACCCATAAGAATATAACTTACAATTTTACTAAATTCTTTCTTAGTGCTCATCTATGGACCCATAAGAATATAACTGAGTATTTGTATCTCAAATAGTTTTTGCTCTTAGTCGGTTCTGTGTCACTCAGGACAAAGCCGCCTGTATACAGAGTGTTCATAAAGTTCCTTTAACCCTTTTTATTATTTTTGTTATTGGAAATAAGTTAACAATACTGTGTACATATTTTTTGTTGCATAACGGGACAAATGTTTTGACATATCTGCCCCTCATGATTTTGCGAGGCTTGAGGGGGGTAGGGGGTTTAAAAACTTCAAAAATTAAGGTAGGTCATGTAATACACTATTGAAAAGCTTATTAAAAGAGAATCAGAATAACGCAAACTAGAGCTTAATATCTTGCTTCGTTTCAAAGTAATGGGCAGTCAAAGTTCTGGAAAATAACATACAACCTACTTACTCCTAATATTAACAAATTAATAACCTGCTTTGATGCCATGATAACAATATCATTTTTCAGAACTTTGATCGTCCATTACTTTGAAACGAAGCAAGATACTAAGCTCTAGTTTGAACTATTCTGTTTCTCTTTTAATAAACTTTTCAATGGTGTATTACATGACCTACCTTTATATTTGAAATTTGTTACCCCCAACCCTGCTAAAAAAATTCCTGTTATGCAACACAAGATATATTCAAAGTTTTGTTAACTTATTTTTCGTAACAAAAATAATAAAGGAGGTTAAAGGGACTTTATGAACACTCTGTATAATATTGAACCCAACCAAGTGATTGAGAGATTCGCCAAATCAGGTAAGCATACACTTTCTCTATATCATTAGGCCTAAGTATGCACAATATAGATTTTAACTTCATTTGTTGTTGTTTTGAGCTAAACAAAGTTAACTTATAATTAGTATCAAGCTTGTTTCTATGAAGTCATAGTTGTAAAATTCTTCCATCGGTACTTATTAAACACCAGTAGTTCTGGACAAATAATTTAAAAAATTATTTTTATAAATTACTAACCAAAATCTTAATAGTAAAATTTAGAAGCATTCTCCTTTGTATTTGGCCCTGTGGAATATTAAATAGGCCTAGAACAGTTTTGTAAAAAAAACATAAAATACTGAAAGAAAATTTTACACCTGATGAAAATGCACCCAAATTGCTTACCCCCCACCCCCGGGAAAGTTCTCCTCCCAAAATTATGCTCTGGATAAGCCGATGACAGTAAATAGTAATAATATTATAACAAATTATTATTTATCTAGTCCGGATCACCGGATCACGGGGCTACTGTGCTCTATTTTGTTTGAAAGTAGCAGTACAATTTTACTGTTAATAAGAGGATATTTAATGCGGTCCACAAACCCTAAAATGTTAAAACAAACCGTCTTTGTTTTCCCCTTTCGTCGGTACACCAGTTACAAACTCCGATGCTATTGTATCCCTGATAGAGGTCTAATAGGTAGGCCGCCACCGCTCAGGGCTTGATTGCGGTAATTATATTTTGCTTAATTACCCGGTAGTGGCCCTGGGGGCCGATGAAGTGTCGAGAACAATGACGGTCCAACACCATCGCAGACCTTAGATTATTTATCGCCGTTGATAACGATTGTGAAGCGCTGCAATAAATGAAACCCCACTGACCCCCTTCCCCTCATCGGCCACTTATCTGGTTCTGTTTGTTTTCATCCGAAATAAAAAAAAAAGATTACTTTATGCAGCCGAACACGTCAATGCACAAATGAAGTTTATTATATCGCTATATCTAGTGAGGAGGTGTGGCTCTGATGATTGGATCGCTTAGAACCGCAACATGGCGAGTTAACGATCTCCGCAGTTATTAAATACACATTTTCCTCAAACTACGAATTTCAATAGAGATAGCCACATCACGTCTTCATAATTCTCTTTTCTCTCTTTCTGATTGTAAAGGGCGTCACGTTTACAGTGGCTCGACACCGCGCTCAAAATGCATGTACAGTATCCGGTTGGTTTTCTCTATAGGTTTTGGTCAGCACGTTACTAATTTTTATATATTTATTGTACTTACCTTTTAGATCTGTTTAAATAATCAAATTTGAATATTATTAGCTACGACCGTTTCATGTACACAGAGACATCATCAGGATTTGATTTCGTCATGAATACAAACTTCACACATTAAAAACACAAACAGATAAACACAATACACATTTAAGAAATAGTTGACTTAACTGAATAAAGACAAACTAGTAGGACGCAAGTGGACCATAAAATTATATTTATTATAACTCTTTTAGTAAAATCAGTGACTTTAGTACGTTTTAAATGTGTATTGTGCTTATGTGTTTGTGTTTTTAATATGTGAAGTTTGTATTCATGACGAGAGAAAAGCCTGATGATTTCTCTGTGTAGATGAAACGGCTGTAGCTAATTGACCGAGCGTAAGCAAGGTCTCCGTTTTAACTCGACCGTTCGGCATTTCGTCTGTGTGTCTGTCTCACGATTACGGCCAAACGCCTTGACAGATTTTGATGATTTTTTGCATCAATGTTCCTTATTCCTAGGCCGAGCCATGTATATATACGGGTTTTTCCATTTTTCATTTTTAACCCCTTAAATAAAATAAAAATGGCGGCCGGATCGTTTCTCTCAGTGTAAGCTTTTTTCCAAAGCCAGTTTGTGGCTTAACCGTAAGTCGAATTTAAAAACTAATGAAATTGTGCGAGTAGCAAATTAAATTTTAAACAAAATTGTATTCTTGATTTTTTCCGTATCTCTAACGGTAAGCTCACAAAATGGCCGTAAACTTCGAATTTGTTAAAAATCGTCCAAGTTTTTGTATTTCAACCATGTTTTTATACGTTTATTCTAAACCAATTCAAAAGTGTTCCATAGAGCTTTTGTAGATAAAGGTTTAAAGAATTCATATATGCCAGTAAAAAAAATTATTGAAGTAAAATTAAGAAAGTTCTTAGCTCAAGAAACAATCACTTTCAGGAACGAAAGAAAAATGTTTAACTTTAGGCCTACATAAAAAGTAGTAAAAACTATTGTCATTTTTTTCATAAATGTAAAAAAGTTTCGTAATTTAGTTCTAAATAGAATTGTATAAAAATATTTATCAATTTGAAATTTCTTATTTTGAGAACAACAGTTTTTATGTTCCTACTACAAGACTGCTAACAAAACTAGGCCTGTTTTGAATAGTAGTTTAGGAATATATCATTTGCCCAAAAATGACATATTATTATAAGAAAGTGTAGAGGATAAATCAAAGAATTGAACTGTATACCTGTAAATTATCATTGTAAATTTCATAAAAGTATTTGACTTAGCTTTACTTGAATTACAAAATGAGATGAAACAAATAAACCTCGCGGCGATAAAGGACATACAAAAAATGACCATAGGACACCGTGGGAAGTGTTGGTACATGGGTTGAGATCACTATCACGACGTTTTAACATCGTTTGTTTTCATTATTTCTAATATTGGAATATGATATGGAACTTAAGTTAACTTATGATACATTGTTAAGTTTGAGGTATTTAAGTAGTATGTAAATATTTAATTGTATGTTGTCCCTCTATAACGCGATATTTTTAGAGCTATCTTACGCATTATTAACCTAAATAAAACACAATCCCTCTAAAAGAAAATCTTTAGCAGTTAAAGTTCAAGAAAAGAAGTAAAAACGAGAACTTGAGATCCCGGAATCGCGGGAATTGTAAATAATGTTTCACTGGCTAAACCTTGTGCTTACTTCCTTACAGGCACACTATTTTGAACCAAAGCTCAAAACCACATTTGTTATTTCAACGAGCGAGTTCTACTGTCACAGAACTACTAGTAACATTCAAATAGGATTGTTTAAACCGACCTAAAAGGTAAATACAATAAATATATTTAGAATAATAATCCAGAGGCTTAAAATAAAATAAATAATTTTTATAATCAATTGAAATGGCTTAAAGCTTGGTTCTCGAAGAGACCTTGCTTTGTTGAACGAATTATATAAGTTTTTAAAATTTAATTCACCAAATTGTTTTTCTAAATATTTTAATTTTATGTCTGATATACTTAGTGTCAATACACGTTCCTCCTTCTTTCCGATTGCAGATTGTGGAATTCTGTTGTCGCTCGGGCGGGGAGGGTTCAGGTTTAAATTTTATTAATGTTAAGGGACAATTTTTGGCAGTGCAACTGGCGAGTGTATGATTTCGTGGTAATATAATTTTTGTTATTTTTATTCTAATTAATGACTATTAGTGTATTTGTATTTTTAAGTCTTATAAAACCGTTTAATAACAATTGTTGATCTTTGCATTCAACGAGGGGACTGAAATTTGTCGTTATTTCTAGTTTTATTATTACAATGTAAAGGTAATTTTAAGTTTTTTTTTACTTTTTTCATGTTGATCTAATTTTTTCATATCATTTTGTTCATAACTTATGCTTTTTATTTATTGCCTAAGTCTTGTTTGTTTATGTTTTCCTTTGTATGTGTCTTTGAATTATTTTTTTCAGAAATTGTAAACAGTTTTATATGTTGTTGATGGGCTCAGTTGAAGAGGCTTTATAGCCTCGACTGCGTAGAAATAAAGGTGATTTATCAATCAATCAGTCTCTCTTTATAAAGAACTTAGTACCTTTAAACTTAACGATCTGCGATCTTTTCCTATTTTAATTACTCTGCACGCGGTCCAACAAACTGGAGTGCCTAGTTATCTATACTTATAAAAGCCAAATACCATTGACTCATTGATTCATTGACTCATCACAGTTTCTCCAAAGCCACGAGGCCTACAAACATGAAATTTGACACTAATACTCTTTATAGACTCTAGACGCGCACTAAGAAAGGGTTTCCGAAAATTCGAAATTTTAGGGGGGTTTTGGGGGGACAAAGTTACTAAATCACGATTTATCAAAACCTACCGAACGGATTGGAATGAAATTTGATATGTAGCTTCCTCTAGGGCCATAGATGGTCGCTAAGAAAGGGTTTTAAAAAATTCGAAATTTTAGGGGGGTTGTGGTTAGTTACAAAATCACGATTTCTCTAAAACCATCCAACGGATTATATATATATAATCCAAATACCGCTCACAGACTCATCACCCTAGGGCCATAGGTGCTCGCTACGAAAGTTTTTCAAAAAATTCGAAATTTTAGGGGAGGTTGGGAGGGGGGTCAAAGTTACTACAAAAAACCATCGAACGGATTGGAATGAAATTTGGTATGTAGCTTCCTCTAGGGCCCTAGGTGTTCGCTAAGAAAGAGTTTTAAAAAAATCTAAATTTTATGGGAGGTTTGGGGTGTCAAAGTTACTAAAAAAAACACCGAACGGATTAGAATGACATTTATTATGTAGCTTCCTCTAAGGCCATAGGTGGTCGCTAAGAAAGAGTTTAAAAAAAAAATCTAAATTTTAGGGGAGTTTTGAGGGGGTCAAAGTTACTAAAAATCCCCATAAGAAATACATATTGTAATAAATTTATTGATATAATATATTTTTTGTTAATATACATTTAATTTTAATTTGTCTATCTGTGCAAAGCCGGGTCGGGCCAGCTAGTTTGTCTATAAGGT
Source organism: Philaenus spumarius (assembly GCA_018207615.1). Taxonomy (NCBI): domain Eukaryota; kingdom Metazoa; phylum Arthropoda; class Insecta; order Hemiptera; family Aphrophoridae; genus Philaenus; species Philaenus spumarius. The sequence continues at coordinate 5,676 of JAGFPH010013410.1, forward strand.
TGTTTTCACCTCCGATATCAGTGCAGAGAGCACAAGAATAGGTTCCACTTTGCTTGTTATACAGCTACATAGAGCCGTCATGTTTAATAAATCTTCTGTGTCCGCATGCCGCTTGTGGAACTTACTTCCAGAAGCTATTGAATCTGTTGACAGTCGTGTCCAGTTTTCTAAATTAATTAAGACTTTCTTGTCTTAAGTGTCCTTGCCTCGGGGTGTGATGGAATAAGTATTTTTCTTTTGCAAATTCGATGGTCAATAATAAATATCTGTGTATTTTAGTTTATTTTGTGGAGCTTGATTCGTGTGCAATATGTATGAATCTGCTTGAGTTGGTGTGTGCAAGTATTTATGTTTAAATATGTATATAATTTTGTAAATTAATCGTTTGTGTGCTAATTTGTATATTTCAGGTTGCTGTTTATTTAAATTTAATTTAAACTGGTTGCGGTAATTGGTATAATTTCCAAAAATGTAAGGCAAATTGTAATACAATATCTGGAAATAAAATTATTATTATTATTATTTTGTGTTTGTTATTGTTCCTTTTTTCTATCTTTTAAATTGTTCACTGTATTTTTTATTTCAGTTTATTTTTTAATTTGAATTTCTTGTTATTTTTTTCCAAATGTTGTTCAATGTAATATTGTTTTTTTGTTTTTCTTATAGTAATGTAATTCGTATATAATGGGGTTAGGTGGTAGAGAGGACTAGCCATTCCCATACAGTAAAAATAACCATCCATCCATCTATCTACCTACTATCTCTTTCCCTCTCTCCCTCTTTCAAATTCTGTAAACCAAGTCTCTAAACATATTTGCGTGCACAAGGTTTTTTGGTTTGTCATTAAAATTTTGATTGCAAAGAATTTAAAAAGGTGTTTACACTTAATTTTTTTAATCAGGTAGGCCTAGCTTTGAAAAATATTTTTCCAACTAAAACCATTCATTACTATTCAAAAATATACATAAAACTGTATGATTTATCTAAATAATTGACCGAGCGAAGCGAGGTCTCCGTTTTAACTCGACCGTTCGGCATTTCGTCTGTGTGTTTGTCTGTCTCACGATTACGGCCAAACGCCTTGACCGATTTTGATGATTTTTTGCATCAATGTTCCTTATTCCTATTTCGAGCCATGTATGTATACGGTTTTTTTCCATTTTTCATTTTAACCCATTAAATAAAATAAAAATGGCGGCTGGACCGTTTCTCTCAGTGTAATCTTTTTTCTAAAACCAGTTTGTGGCTTAACCGTAAGTCGAATTTAAAAACTAATAACATTTTGCGAGTAGAAAATTAGATTTTAAACAAAATTGTATTCTTGATTTTTTTAAGTATCTCTAACGGTCAGCTCGCAAAATGGCCGTAAACTTCAAATTTGTTAAAAATCGTCCAAGTTTTTGTATTTCAACTGTACCATCCTCAAAGGGAACAAACAAAATGGAAAGCGTACTGAGTCAAAAATCGGGTGGTACATACATAAGGGAGAACAAAGATGATAAATCCTTCTAAGGATAATAATCTGTAGCCTTACCTTATTTTGGAAAGTTTTTCAAGAAACACCTGAATTAGCTATTCACAGGAAATGCCAAACAAATACAATTCACTTAATAAACAATTTGTTTATTAAAATATTATTTTAAATTAAAATACAAAAGATTATACGCCCTTAAATAATAAAAATCTTAAATTGACATGCCCTTAAGTACAATTGATTTTCAAAGAAAATATTTACAATATATATATTAATTAATTATGTTCAAAAAGAAAAAACCCTCCCCAAAATAAAACTTAAAAAACCCTCCCTGTTTACAATAAAAAAAATACAAAATTACGAACTAGTGGTGTTTACAAATTTACAAAATTGAATACATTCACCATGGATTTGATAATAATTTTATATCTATGGCCAAACTTAATACTAGGTAAAAATTAATTAATAAAAAAAAAAAATATGAGACGTCTCTCTATAAAAAAAGGTATGTAAATTTTCTAATATAGAGCCCTTAGGGCTAAGGTCCGAAATATGCTATAGCTGCACCTCCCAATTATTATTATAAAAAAAATATTATTGTAGCCTTTTTCAACTATGTAAGCCTTTATTAATTTGATATCATTTTTAAAGTAACAGACAGTTCAAAATTCTAACAACACTCAGAAATGTTTTCATAATAGCTGGTTGTTATTGTTCTAAGATGGAAGACAAAACTTGTAGGATGTTAAACCCATGCGATACTTAAACCAGTGATGTTCACTATAAAAAAAAACACATGTTTTAGTACATGGCTAAAATCATGTATAAAGTTGCATAACTATATCATGTAAGAAACTGTAATTTAACCTCGTGTATAGAACTGTATTATATTTTCCTGTATGAAACTGTAATTTAACCTCGTGTAAGAAACTGTATTCTAATTTATAGGCTTACAAAGAAATATTTAAAACAGAGCTTTGAATACACACTATTACACCTTTATAAGGCTTAAAAAGGCTTCTAAATCTTATAATGCAAACAGTTTAAGGCTTGTGGCTACGTAAGGTAAAACAGATAGGCTATGTAAAATATAGGCTATGAAAAAAGAAGTTAAGTTATGAAATAAAATATACTCTGCAAGTGTAGATAAATGTTACAGTTAAATTCACACAATACATATTATTATAGCCAACTCAGGATGTAATTTAGGTTTGAACTTTACCTGGTAGAAGATAGATGGATATCTTAGCCGGTAGACATGTTTTGTAACGAAATAGGCCTTAGACAAGGTCGGACAGATTTGCCTTGAAACGCCATAAAAACACTTCACAAGAATAACTTTAAACAACTCACGAACGCATATTAATAAAACTTGCTTACAGATGGTTAAATTTAGCAAGTCGGTTTTACATTTAAATAAATTCGGTTCAGACTAAGAGTTGATCGTGTTGTCACTTTCATCTGACATGGTCAAGGCTACGGCAGAAGGATGAATAAGCAAAAAAAAATGACCGGCTAGCAAGCCAGGCAGGGAACAGCTGTTGAGTGGCAGACTGGTCTTACGTACAATGTTGCCAACATGAATTGGCCTTGGCGCGCGAATTCAAAGTTACTAGTTTCTTGGATTTACGTTTCTACAAACGCTACACAACCATGTTTTTATACGTTTATTCTAAACCAATTCAAAAGTGTTCCATAGCTTTTTTGTAGATAAAGGTTCAAAGAATTCATATATGCCAGTAGAAAACATGATTGAAGTAAAATTAACAAAGTTATTAGCTCAAGAAACAAGCATGTTCAGTAACGAAAGGAAAAAGTTCAACTTTAGGACTACATAAAAAGTAGTAAAAATGTTTTGTAATTTTTTTCTTAAATGTAAAAAAATTTAGCAATTTAGTTCTAAATAGAACTGTATACAAATATTTATCAGTTTCAAATTTCTTATTTTGAAAACACCAGGTTTTATGTTCCTACTACAAGACTGCTAACAAAACTAGGCCTGTTTTGAAAAGTAATTTAGGAATATATCATTTGCCCAAAAATGACACATTATTATAAGAAAATGTAGAGGATAAATCAAAGAATTGAACTGTATACTTGTAAATTATTATTTTATAAAATAATTTGTCTTAGCTTTACTTGAATTACAAAATGAGATGAAACAAATGAAACCTCGCGGAGATAAAGGACATACAAAAAATGACCGTTGGACAGCTTGGCAAGTGTTGGTACATGGGTTGAGATCACTATCACGACGCAACATCGTTTTTTTTATTATTTCTAATATTGGAATATGATATGGAACTGCAAATACATTGGTAAGTTTTAGTTATTTAAGTATGTAAATATTTAATTCTATGTTTTCCCTCAATAACGCGATATGTGTTACCTTACGCATTATTAACCTACATAAAACACAATGCCCCCTAAAAGAAAATCTTTAGCAGTTAAAGATCAAGAAAAGAAAAAAACGAGAACTAGAAACCCCGGAACCGCGGGAATTGTAAATAATGTTTCACTGGCTAAACATTCTGCTTACTTCCTTACTGGCACACTATTTTTAACCTAAGCTCAAAACCACATTTGTTATTTCAACGAGCGAGGTCTACTGTGTAACGGGCCCCGCCTCGTTGGGTTCGGCTCTCCTGTGTCCGAATCCTGAAGCGGCGTTTTCCCTGGTCGGCCTGTACCTTTCTGTCCTCGCGCGGACGTACGGGCGTTGTCAGGATGGTGGATGGAGAGAAGGTTCGTTAAAGAAGCGGTAAACTCATGGTCGATTAAAGCGTTTATTTAACCATTAAAGTACAACGACTCTCTGTTGGTTCCTATCCTAAAACTAACATTACGCCATGAGGCCAAAGCAAGATCAATCCCCCATTTAATATTGAGTCTAATCGCGGACGCGTTCACTTCCAGACTAACTGATGCATCTCCGGATGCGTTTCTCTAGCGTCCCCCTCCCTTAGTTAACTAGGAATTGTCTTCTCAGAAATGTACCTTTAGCCAGCCTATACTATGTCCGCTGATAGTGGACCCTTTAATATTTAATATCTTTACTTATTACTTATAATTATTTATGAGTTAAGGGGTACCTGTCACATCACCCCCCGGCTTCACCAGAGTCGGCCCCTTCGACTCCTTTACTACTCCGACGTGCAGCTCTTTGATGTTTGGTTTTTTTTTTTTTTCTTCAACACTCTAAAGAAGTCTGCAATGATTTGCTGAAACCACCCTTGTTTGCTTGTTTTTTTTTTTTTTTTTTTT
>JAGFPH010013410.1:10513-26609 GCA_018207615.1 Philaenus spumarius
AAAAAAAAAAAACAAATAAACATTGGCTATTTTTATTACCAAAAAAAAGACAAATTAATTAAAAATCAAAATCAAAACTGAGACACCCAACTCCTAGTCAATTCACGACGTTAATCATTTCCATTTCCTTTTGTTTAAAAAAAAATGCTTGCTTTGGTCTACTTGCAATTTGTTATATACTAAACACTAGGTTATTTAAAAGTTTATGACATTAAGCCATTTGAGACTATTTTCTCAAAATCAAAAATAAAAAATATAACTATTCAATTTAACAATGTAAAAAAAATACAAATTCAATTTGTAAACATTTTAAACAATTATTATCGTTCATGGTAACCAACAGAGAGTACTTAATCCTAATAATACAAAGGTAAGTTGCACATTATTTTAGTACAACTCCCAAAATAACATTGTTTATTTATATCACCAAATGTAGCTATTAATTGCATATAATAAATCCAATCTTCATAAGAAAAAACATTTTTACAAAGCTGCCCAATGTTAACAGGAAGTATTGTAGAAAAACATAAACCTGTAAACTTAATTCTATAATAAACTTAATTAAAATCTCCAACTACTTAAACACTATAATAACAAGTTTCACTAATTGTAGTTTTATTTCCATCAAAATCAAGGTGACATGATTTAAATGAGTGAAGTTACATATTGTATGAGTGAGATTACAAACAAATTTATAAATGAGGCGACCTGTAGACAGCCTATTCCGTTTGGAAAACTGATTATGTAAAACATCATACACTTTGCTTTTTCTTTTATTTTTATCCCCTTAATTTACAACCCAAAATTTGTATCATGAAGCCCCCTGAATTAATATCATTTTATACTTTCCCTTTTTGTCTTATTTATTGAAAAGAAACTAAAAATAAAAATAAGCTATTCCAAAAGGCATAAAGCTGTTACATTCCCCTCCATTGTCACAAATAAAAAAATCATTGCTGCTATCTTTAATGGTTTATCGAAACAAAATTCTTTAAAAAAATCAATAAACATTTAGTTATTATTATTATTATATATACTATTTTATTTGTAATAAAAGTTTAAATTAAAACTATAAATATGTAGGAAAAAAAATTGTTTTGTATACAAAAATTATCATTTCTTGTGATAAATGAAAAATGTTATTGAAAAAATATTTTAATGTTTGTATATGCAATATTGTTCTTAATCTAACATCATTAAAAAAATATATAAAAGATTAAAAAAATCCTTGTTTAACATTTCAAACCCATCACATCCTTGTAAATTCAACTTAATTTATTAATCCATAGAAATATAGCTCATAGCTTAAAAGTGTACTTAGAATTTGGTATAACATATAAAAATGTAAAACTTTGAACAGTCACTTCATTTTAACTATTATATTTGTAAAATTGTACTCATGTGGTAGTTGTTTGTTAGAGTGCGTTGGATTCTATCTCATAGCAGATGGAGATTCCAACAGCAGTTTGGTTGGTCAGTTCCAAACTCGTAAGTCGCCCACATGGTATCAAGAATGTGATTGTGTCTGTTTCTCATATATGCTCGTGAATCGACTCCCTCTCTCCACACCTCATTATTTTACTATTAACAAAAAACAGTTATTATGAATAAAAGGCCATTTACATGACAACATATCATTTTTCTTTAAAATTTATAAATTATTAATTACTCATTCAATTCATCAAACTTTTTAGATATTTCATAGATTTCATTGTTATCATTTAAAACAATTTAATTGCATTTACGTTTATCTCAATTACTTTTATAACATTTCCTCAAAAAAAATAACTTAAAACCCCTCATTACCTGTAGAACCATGAATTGAAACCTGTATTTCCAAAATTTTAATATTGTTATGGAAAAAAAATTGCAAGTCTATTATTCCCCTGTGTTTTTAACGCTACTGTATCATGCATTGTGAAGCAATTATGATATTTCACTTGGGACAGGTTTCCTCATTCATCCCTTTATGCAAATAATTTAAACTTGGCTTCATTTCATTGTCCTACTTTTCCATTATATAAGTTAACTTCTTCTTTTATTACATTTTATTTTCATTCATGTGAAACTCATTACTTAATTATCATTATTTGTTTATACTTCTAATAAAAATAAAAATAAATTATTAACCCTTCCTATTCTAAACCTGTAAAAAAAAATAATTAGATTAACAGAAATATCTCTACTCATGGCAGCTTATGGGACGGCCTTCTCAGGTTACATTCTAATCCTTAAGTCCTGTAGATTAAGATCCAATTGTGTTTCTTCTTTCTGTCCTATATTTATCACCGTACTTCTGTTTGTTTTCTGAGAATCTGACAACATCTAAATATTCCATTTGTTAAACATGATATTTTTTTGTATACATAATATATTAACACAACTGTTATTACACTACATACTCCATTCATAATCCAACTGACATTCCTAATAATTTTAATATTTTCTTTCTTTCATTGAATGTGCAGCAGTAATCTGTCTAAATTGACTCCATTTGAATTAAATTTATTCATCTCTTCCAAATCCCCCATTGACTCATTTGTTAGTTTATTTTTAAAAATTCTTCAGTTACTACTGCTTCATTCAATGATATAATTTCATCTATTTATTTTGAAATGTTAAATTCTATCACAATTGTCCACTCAGATCTTGTTTACTAATACATCTGTTAATCTTTCAAAACTATTCCCTTATTATTCTTTCTACTGTTAAGAACATTATTAATAATATAGTAGTTCGTATTAACTCCATTTGAGAATTAAATTAATATAAACAACAACGTAAGATAAAAAGGCTTATAGAGTTTAACTATAATATGGTGGATCATCCACACTTACCCCCTCCTCTGATTGTAAGTTAGCTGTGACTTCTAGTTACGCCCACTTAGTTAATGTTAAATTTAAAACTGTAAAGTCGAGCAATGCTTCTACGCAGTGGTTTAGCAAGTTTGCACATTTTTGCACGTGCACAGTTTTCCTGTGAACTTCTAGACTGCTATAATTCCCAGCATGTCAGCATTGTGACATCCTGTTAATTCTGAATCACTCGTGACAAATTCTTAAATCAACAATTAATTCTATGAACCTTTCTATATTACGACTCAACTTAATTTATCTACGTTTGCTGAATAATATTGAAGCTATACGTTAATCGGCACTTCTGACTTACATTAAAAATGCAGTATATAATTTATAATTGAAACTTAAAAATAATCTTGCTTTCTACCTCATGACGTTAAGAGCTAATACATTTTTAAAAATTTTATTATAACTCACCCCCCCCCCCCCTTTTTGTGACCTCTCATCACTTTGGCTCGCTTCGAGGAGATCGCTCTTCCTTTTTCGATTAATCTAATGAAGTTTATAAAGACTTCAAACTTGAAATCAACGAATAGCCTAGCCATTTAACGTATCTAGACCATTCGTCTACATCCTTCCTACCATTAAAAAGTAGCTTCCTATCGCATTTGTATATTATTTTACTCAATTCCTTGACGTAAAATCCACATTTCATACAATTCCTGTATAAAACCTCTTATTTGCACATGTTTGAGACACATAATTATTTTGAAGACATTCTTTGACGTCTTCCGTCGCCGACTATATCTAAATAGTCATTTATTTAATCCGCATTACTTATTATTTCAACATAAATAATAACCGTAATATTTCACATTTATTTGCTCATTAGTAATCTTATCGTAATACATATTTATTCGTCGCACTTTTCTACATAACGTAGTACTCTCATAATTAATAAACTGTTCATATCTTAATGTTTTGATACATCTTAAACTGTTTAACACGTCGCACCATTACTGTATAATCTCACTTATTTATATAAGAATATTCGTCGATCACCTGATTTACATATTTCATTTATTATACATTTTGAATGAAGTAGCACTATTTTGATTTACTTGTAACAATTCAACACATTTTCCCCTTCATCATTTATCATTTAAATTATACACAAACAATCATAATATAATATTTATCGACATTCAAGATCAAAGATTAATAGTCGCTTTATATATTCATATTCATTCATTCATACCAATATCGAAATAGAAAAAAAACTTTACAAATTTATTTTATTTAAACTTATTGTCAGGACTATACATGAATTTAAATTACATTGTCTAGAAGTGTGAAAAAAATTTAAGGTGGATAGGCATAGAATTGTGGCAAAAGTGCCGGAAATTAAGAAGGGTTGTACACCCCTTTAATGAAGACAATGTTCAAATTAGTGTATTTTCTTTCTAACAAATCCAAATAACATTCGCCCGCTTAAACTAACAAGTTTATAAACTTCTACAATTAATTATTTTTATATTATATTACTTTAACATTTTTCACCCCATAAAGAAAAACAACATTATTTGTAGTTCTACAAATTGTCTAAACGTATCAATATTGAAATCTCTCTTTTTCACTTAATAAATCATAAGTCCGCTTAACTTTTTCAATTATAGTTTATTTTACAAAACTTCTTAAACTACTTATTTATTGTACCTCTTAACTTTTTCAGTTTTACTCGTAAACCATTTTTCTATACTCGTTGAATAAAAACCGTAACATTTTATTATCATTTCACTTAACTGACATTTTTTCCATTTTCAAAAGTTTCCTCTAAGTGTATAAACAAATTATACATTTTCAATATTTATTGACCTCATTTTATTATTTTCCTTTATTATTGTGTTATGTCATACTTAATAGACAAAACATTCCAATATTTAAAACTATATCCAATTGAACTCCAATATTTATTAACTATACTGAATTCCTTTGTTTATGCGTGAAAGTCAAATTTTATGAATCACCCTTTTAGTTTAACACAGCATACAAATCCTTTAGTTACTTATTTACAAATGTTTATATAACCAAAACCAAAAAAAAATAATTATTTTTCATTAAAACATTTCCTTAAAAACATCTATGAATTACTTTTAACTTTTATTAAAGTTTGTAATAGTACAAAAAAACTTTATTTATTTAATAGATACAAATTTAATCATTATTCTACCCTTAACCCTTATTAAAAATAACCTTCTTAAAGACTCTTCTAGTCTACAACCCTATGTGTCCTTCTGATCATCTTTTTGAGACACTTATGCCATCAGGAGGATTTACACCTTTACTTTGTCATATAAGTATGTGTTCCAAACCTACTTAATTCAATTTTGAACCCTACATGACAATTCAAGCTATGCAAAGTCCCAGCAGCACTGCTCATCGTTGATTTTTCAAGGCTAGTAATAATTTATAACCCCCAAAAACGTTATTTATTTTTAATTATTAAAAAAAAAGATTATTTTTTACTTAAAACAATTTTACACGATGCCTAATGATGTCTAATAACATTATCTAATTGTATTTTGTTTTTATTTAATGTATAAAGTACTTTAAAATCAATTTATTTCAAAGCTTTTGTTCCTGTCCCATGATAAATTAAACAGCGTTACAAACTTGCACCAAGGTCTCCAGTCGAGCGTGTTTTACCGAGTCAGCAAAGTAACCTGATAACACACGTCGCTTCTCGAGTCTATGCGCTCTGCCTGTCTCTGTTCCTGACTGAATGTATTGAAACATTAGGCCTAACAAAAACTTTATATTTAGTTTATTTCTTTTTGAAGTTTTAATTAATTTAATTAATTATTATTATCATTCCATGTTACATCATTACTGTTAACATTTTAATTTTTCTCTTATAATTACAATTTAAACGAATCCCTACAGTGTTGTGTTCATATAAAGGGTGTTCCATTAGGTAGTTCAGGTCCCCTATAGTTACCTATTTACCATGATACATTGGAGTTGCACTTCTGTCACTAATTAACTCTACTTTTTATATTTATATTAATGAACTTATTATTATTGTATTTTTTCTGTCTTTGTCTTTTTACGATAAATCATAACTTTGAAAACGAGATGGCTTCTTTTTAATACGAATTGGCCTACCTTGCGGTTGTATGAGTGCTGGTACTATGGCACTTGTACTGGCTGCATGAATATCAGGTGTAGTTATATCATTAGTGGCGTTAGTAGCTGTTGTACCCGTGGTATCCGTTGTTAAGGTCCCTATTCCAAAATTTTGTCCTAGATCGTTGATTGTAGCATTTTCTAACCGCCTATTTCCCCTAATTTTCCTACTTTTTGGTTGTAATTTGCCATTGCTTACTTCCAAACATGGTTTAACTCTGTTTACATGAACCAATACTTCACGATTTCTGACCTTCAACATAATATTAAATTTAGACAGAACTTTTAGGATTTCAAATGGCCTATTATAATTTATAACTTTGGCGTGGACCAATATAATTTAGTATTATATCAATGGGGGATTGATTTAATAATTTCCACCAGCTATTGGTATTTGTTCCGCTATTGTAATTTAGTATTGTATCAATTTATTAAATTTATTTATTTTAAAACTTATTTATTAATTTTATAAATAATAATTATTTCACATAAACTTTTTTTTTTATTGTCATCAGTGACGCGTGTTCCCAATACTACTCAGCATATTTCCGCGAAACACATTTCATATCTTAAATTAGGTAAAACCTTTACTCCCGTAAACTTTAGGATTTGTCCAGTAGCGATTTGGTTTAGCATTAGCTGCCCCAAATACTATGCCTTTCCTTTATGCGTAGTTAACTATCGCATATCGTTTACGTTAGTAAAAATTTTCTAACCTATCATGCATGATTTCCTTTATTTTTATATTATTCTGTAACTTTATATTTATTAATAATTAATTTCTGTATTTATTCAAACATTATTATTAAAAAAAATTGTTCGATTAATTATATGAATTTAAAACTTTTCAAAAAACCTGTTACTTAGTTAAAATTATAAAAAAAAATTTTAGACCATGAAGTTTTACCTTTTTTTTCTTGAAGAATCTCACTTCTCGACACCAGTTGTAACGGGCCCCGCCTCGTTGGGTTCGGCTCTCCTGTGTCCGAATCCTGAAGCGGCGTTTTCCCTGGTCGGGCTGTACCTTTCTGTCCTCGCGCGGATGGTTGTCAGGATGGTGGAGTTGTCAGGATAATTATTTATGAGTTAAGGGGTACCTGTCACAACTGTTCACAGAAATACTAGTATATTCCTTATGATTTTTAAACCGATAGCTGTAAGAAGCGCTAAAATCGCCCAACATGTTTGGAATTACCTTAACAGTTCTAGTAGAGCCAATAGAGCAAAAAAAGGATAATTTTGTTTTTGAGTTTAACAGCAAGCAACATCCACAGTGACTTTAAGGGTAGCACATAGGTATACAAAATACAAAAACTATCAGACAGTGATCTTTTATGCGTTTTTTATAAATGAAAATAACAATAAATTAGGACTTTTGGGGGTTTTTCGTTGATATTATAAAAAGTTATGAATGGATCACGATACTCTTCCATTGGGACATTTGTAGAGAATCAAGACAAAAAGGTTTTTTCTAGACCCTGATCAGACCAGTTTTCATCGAGAAAAGTTGAAAGACGCTTGAAAATTACCATTTTTCAAAAATTCATATCTTTGTTAATTTACAATATTAAGGACAGATATTTCGGAAACTGATTGTTTATTATGTGTACTTCAAACAGGTGAAAATTAAATTTGTCGTATTTGTATATTTTAAACAACTCCAGTATAAACAATTTAGGCCATTATCTTGCATTGAGTGGCCCGATTTTAACTTACCAAATGGATTCTGAAAGTAGACATTAAAACCTACAATTCGTATATCTTTGATTTTTTAATAAGGTTGGGAAAATATGATAAAAATGCTTCCGAATATATCGCGAAACGCGTAAATTTGCTACCGACGACGAGTGAGGCAGTGGTAGTTGGGGAACAGCAGCATTCTCTACAAATGGCCCATTGGAGAAGTATCGTGATTCATTCATAACTTTTTATAATATCAACGAAAAACCCCAAAAGTGCTAATTTATTGTTATTTTTGTTTATAAAAAATGCGCAAAAGCTCCTTGCCTGATAGTTTTTGTATTTTACATACCTTTGTGCTACTCTTAAAGTCAATGTGGATGTCGCTTGGTGTTAAATCCAATAACTAGAAAAAATCTCTATTGCTCGGGCTACAGTGGGTTAAACAATAGCCAGCTGCCCCGTTGTGTTTACTGCATAGGCAGTTCTTGTATATGGGACGGTATTGCAAGAATTGCATAACATCCAGGGGAAACTTTGTCTGTAAAGGTATAGAGATGGCTTGTTTCTGGATAGTTTTGTACCTGATGATATAACATGAAATTGGTACAGATATTTGATACAAGAATCTCGTACTTTCGCTGTCAATACAACCTACAGTTATATCATTGATTATATACATATACAGGGTGAAGCAGACCACCCGTGCCCAATGTATAGCGACGGAACCAAATGAGCTACAGCCTTCGTTTTAACTTAAACGAAAATAATTTCAAATGTCAAAAATGCCCCAAAAGTGCTTTTTTGGGGGGTGGTTGTTGTTTTAGGAAAATTTTCAAATGTTTAGGTAGGTCGAGTGATACCTCATTTTAAAGGTCTGTTCACTGATCACTTTGAAAAAAAAGTTTTAACTTATCTTACTGCGTATATACAGGGTGTTCCAAAACGTCAAAAATTGTGTTTTACAGTTAGTTTGATTGTTACCACATAACATAGCTTACATAAACCAAATTTTTATCCTAGATTCACGAGAAGATACACTTTCCAAAAATGTGCTTAAGTTGCCCCTTATTCAAATATTTTCAAATTTTTAAAATTCATACAATTTTGTAAAAAATACAGATTAAAACTCAAAAACTCCAAATAGTAACGTTAGTCATGAAGCACATCATTCAAAAGGTCTTTCAAAAACAAACATTTTTTGTATTTAAAGTTTGACTTTATCTCTAACCGTTTCAAAATGCGTTACTCAATGACATTTGTCATTTTTGGGTTGGCTGGTAGGGGTGTGTTGACACAGTGTACTTAATTGTCAAATTATACTTTTTTAATAAAATAATTTATTACATTAATTTTAATTTTTGAATTAAAACAGTAAGTTATAAAAATAATGAACACGAAAACGTGTTTTGTGCTATGAAAGGGAAGAATAGCCTTGTTGTGTTTAAAAGACAATAATAATTAAGAGAAGGCACTCCAACAATAACCTACAATTTATCTTGTTTCGGAAGGTTTACAGATGCTCAAACTGCAGCCCATTGCTTTCCAAACAAAGTTTTACTCTGGAATTGAAGCTATCTACTACTTGCAGTATTTTCACCATTACTGTTTTATTACTATGTTTGTATATACAGGATGATTTTTTGAAAACTTGCCACATCTAATATAAAAAAAAGATACACAAAATCTGATCTCGGGACAGTTATTCACCGTCGGGGGGACCTTAGACAACCTCCCCTCCCTCATACCACAACATCTAAAAATTTGTAATGGACATATTTGGCTTGCGATACATCAGATTAAATCACTTTAAAAATCATGAATTTCTGTAGTATAAAAATAAAATTCGGCATACGCATAAAATTTTTATTTTTATAATTTTATGTTATTTAAAAGACGGAAACAGATATCCAAAATCTGTTCTCAGGACAGTTATTCATCTTTTATGAGAACCTTAGAAAACCATTTTACAAAATTCCCCCAATCCCACTCCTATCACCCCATGTCATTAATTTGTAATGAATGGGGACGATGAAACTTCCCCGATATTTTAGGTACGTTTGAAATGATGAAACTGCCCCGCTCATTAAAGAGGATCAAGAAGGGTTGCCTCGCTAGACCAGAAATGCTGAAATTGTATCGAGCGCCCGGCCATTTAGGTTAGGTTAGGTGAGGTTGGTTTGGTTTTAGAAGACTGCAGTCACTGACAGGTCGCTATAGGGAATTTCAGCATTTCTAGTCTTGCAAGGCGACCCTTCTAATCCTCTTTAATGAGCGAGGCAGTTTCATCGTTTCAAAAATACCCAAAATGTCTCGACAGTTTCACTACGCCCGTAATGAACACGTATGAACTCAGAATGAACTTCTATTTGCTGCGAAGCAAATGGAAACAGATTACTGCATACTGTAACATATTCACGGAACTGAGGATTGAATACTGTTGGGGGGGGGGGGGGGTAGCAGTGACATAGATCCTGACGCATTAGCAGTGGAGTCAGAGGTTTTGTCTGAATGACAGGATTTTTGTATTTAATAGAGATACATTAACCTTACCTAAAAAAAAAAAAAACTGTTAGTTGTTAAACAAAATTAACCGATTATAAATAAGTTGGTTGATATGGCAATAACATATAACTGCTTTCAAGAAAGTTGTGTTGGTTAAGTGTAGGCCTAATTAAAGTTGTATTAAGCTTTTGATCCAATTTTTTGGTTTTATTTGGAATAATGTGTAACAACAGATGTTTGAATTATAATTCGGTAAATCTATTTCGTACATTTTTGTTTGTGTTTGCTTCTATTGAGTTAATCTAACTTAAAAAAGCTGTTGGCTATGAAGAATCATTAACTACAGTAGAGTCCCGCTATACCGAAAATCCGCCTATTCCGAACGGAGTTCAGAAAAATACCGATTTTTTTTACATAAAAACAGGAGAAATTAAAAAGACGTTCGTGAAAAAACGTACATTTATTGTTATACAAATAATTTAAATAGAGACATACATTTTACATAGAGCGTATCCTTGATGAAAACGCCTGAAATCAAATTGGAAAGAAAGCTGTTTTTTTCCTTCGCGTTTTCTATCCGTTTTGCGGGAAGGAAGCTACGGCAACAAGCTGCCGTGAAAACAATACCAGGTCCGTCGGAAGAAAGGGAGGATTAGATACAACAGCTAGGCACTAGGCATTAGTACTAGTTGTGTTCTTGCCACCTGCCAGTTGCGTTCATCCGCTTTTCTTCTCCGTTTTCGTTATCTTGAAGGAATTTTATATTTCTCGATCTGTTTTCAAGACAATGCGGTACTAACGGACAGACTGCGGGATGACAAAACGGACAGTTCGAACAACCTAGCCCTTCCCTTCCTTTTTTAGAAGAAAACTGAATCGTAAAGCAAAGGAAGGAAAAAACTGATGGTGTAAACCTACACTACATTTGCCGCGTCTACATGTGATAAGATGAGTTCAGTTTGAGCGTTCACTCGCTTTCCTCCGAGCCGATCAACGCTGTATAGAACTGACACTAGCAGATGACCCCACACTAAATTTAAGCCTTAACAAGTCAATACGTTGATATTATTCATGAAATCCGCCTATTCCGAATTCCCGCTAAACCGAACAGTGTTCGGTATCAATTAGTTCGGAATAGCGGGGCTCTACAATAATTATAAATTTGCTAAGTTGGATGCAATGGTAATGAATGTAAATGCATTCAACAAACTGTCAGTATAGGCCAAACATAAAATTGTGTTCCTAAGCTTTTAATTGGAGTTATGTGATTTATCTGTTATAGGGTTTTTAGTGTACCTCCATATTTTCACCATTTTTACGCTTTAAAATCCAAAATTTGCAACATGCTTTCTTAGTGTGCTTTTATGACTCTATAAGAAATTAGTAGTTTTTTCTCTTCGTTGATACTATGTCAGCAAGACAGTCAGTCTGGATAAAGCCACTTGTGTGCGTAGTATTATAGAATTGTGTGTGTATTCTCATAATCAGGTGTCTTTTTTAAATGGACCACCATTGGTATCTTGTAAACTGTAAATATGACAGCAAACTTTAAATGGGAAACCTTCCCTTCATTTTTTATACATTCAAAAATGTGTAGGTAAAATGTTTGTGAATGGCCGCCATTTTCCGATATGGTGGCAATCTTTCAAATTTCTTGTAGATCGCCCTATAGTTTATGTTGGTTTTGAACTTTTCAAGTCATTTGAAGACTTTTGGTTCTCGATGTTTTTCATACGACTAACCATTCAAATTTGGAAGGGTATACATTTTTTAAAAAACACTAACTGATCGGAATATCTTTTTGTATGCAAATGTTTTGAACCAATGAAAACGCTATTAACTCGAATGAAGTATTTATTTCAGTATATTAGTATAAGTCTAGTAATCCTTATTTTGAGGTATATTCTTACCTTGTTTCTACTGCAGTTTCGGGTTATTCACCCATCTTCAGCAAAAATTAAAATACACTATTATATTTACATAAACATACATACACAAAACACAGTTTTTATTTTATGTATTTATTTATTCCATAAATCAAATTTTACAAAAATTACAAACAAATTATCATCTATGATTAGTGACCACATAGAAACTAGGCCTGTGCTTGGGCACGAGTCGTGCACAACATAAATTTACAATAATAATTATGGAAAAAGAAGAGAGAAGAAAAAAAGAAGAAAAACACTATTTTTAAAAGTACAAGAAATTATAAATAGGACATCACCAGAACACAACGTCACTGTTGTGCTCACACCAAAAATACCTTTAAGAATCAGAAGTAGAACGCGAGATAAAAATTAAAAGATAAAAAGAGCGACATATAGGTCAAACATAACTTTATACATACTCCGAAAAATGACGGATTCACAATAATCTCTCCCTACCTCCCCTAACCATAAATAAACTTGCTTTTTATAGGCCTTAACTTCATAATTTTGAAATAGTCTCAGGTTTTTTGGAATATTACGGAAAATCATCTGTGAAACGTAATATGAGTTAGTCGTGGACACAGATCTATACCCACTGCTTGATGATGACGATTAAAATGCGAATGACTGGAAATAGAAAAAATTAAATTAGAAGTTTTGTGCAAAAAAGTAAAAAGATTTTGTCCAAAAAGTTGTCTGATATTAAAAACGTTTAAACAGTCATACACCTCGTCAGATGGATGTCTTTTTGGTTTACGCAGCGCCATCTTCATAACAGATCTCTGGATGACACCTAAAGGAGACAGTATGGATTTGCACCCGCCCCCCCAAACCATTACCCCCCCCCCCCCCAAAGCAAAGATTGGCAATAAGCAAAGTACAAATGTCTTATTTCCCGAAAGTATAATATTTCATTTAAATTCCTAAAAGCATAGATTAACTTTCTAATTTTACGACTCAAATAGTCAACATATGCCGACCAATTTAAGCGTTTATCAAACAAGACACCCAAGTATTTGTAGGAGTCAACTCCATCAATGTTACTACAGCAGCAGAGCTTACTTAGGTAATTCCCACACGAATGTAATTTAACATGTTTGTAAAGACTATGAACATAAGGGCTATAGGAAGGAACTTTGTTTTAGATGTGTTAAGGGTTAAAACATTTTGATCGAACCATTTTTTCACTACTGACAAATCCTTTACAACCTTCCCTTGTACTTCTTCCCAACTATTACCCTCGAATAAAATGGCCGTATCATCCGCAAATAGGTAAAGGTTCCCTCAATATGGATTTTAGACAAATTATTTGTATAAATCAAATACATAATAGGTCCTATCGTTTACCCCTGGATGACGCCACATTCAACAGGCTGAGGTTCACCATTTACTTCACACACTGACACCATTTGTTTCCTGTTCGACAAATAGCTTTTGAACCATAAGTACGCGTTAGCACGAAACACGATTAAGTCCAATTTATTAAGTAATATTAATATTTCAGGACAGTGGAGGTCGTTATTAATTTAAGTCGTGAGAAAGAGCTTTTTAATTTATTGTTTTCTTTATGGTGGGTGAATAACCCAAAACTGCAGTAGGAACAATGTAAAATATACCTCAAATAATGATTAGTAGACTTATAATAATACAATGGAAATAAATGTCACTAATCCGTGGGCTATCACAATGGAATTTAAAATAAAGCAATGTTTAAACAAACAAACAACCGTAATGCAGAGGAATTATGGTAAAAAAACTACAAATTTGTCACACTTGAAAAATTAAGTTGGTATCAGGACAATCATTTAAAGGACGTTTAAATTTTTGTTTAAAACGTCAAAAATAGCACTTCAATGTTTGGATAGTTCGCACCATTTTCAGTCATCCATTTTTAATTTTCCAATTTTATCAAACGATTCATGATCAGCGACTATCAAACCCCGAGTTTAAATTTTTCCGAAGTGTTATAAATATTAAATTGTTTTCTATACATTCACGATACGCACTTTTTGATACAAATGTACTCTAATAATTGCACTTAAAGGGTTCTAAATAACTCTAAACAATTTCACCCAATTCATTTTAACACAACGTATTTTTTTAAATCTTTAAAAAATCGTAAAATTACGAAAAATTCACTTTTTAACATAAAAGTGCATTTAAATATCCGTTTCACCGCCTCATAAATCTGCGGGTTACGATTTTCTTGTTTTTCTTATAGAAACAAGAACCTTATACAAAAAACAATTGTTTAAACAATTTTCTGTCGGAAGCAATTGTTTAACAACTTGGACTACATTTTGTGTTGTTAAAGTATTACAGATGATGAGTGAAATCAGCTGTTGTATGTCCGAAGTGTTGTTTATTGTTGACAGCTGCTGAATAACGTAACATGTCTTTAAAATGATAGTTATTTTATACAACCATGGGCATAGGCTATACTATTTCGTTACTCCTGTACGGACGTACGAACACTATCTTTTATAGAAGTTGATAAAGATGTATAATTAATCATAAACTCGAACGTAACATGATACAAAATTTAAATTTAATTAATACAATTATTTACATGCAATTATTAATAGTTATATTAAGTATCACAAAAGATCAGCACTACTAAGGCCGACTAATAAACAACAAAAACATAATCTACAAATTGCATTAAAGTAAAAAATAAGCTGTTACGTTTAACTGTTACCACTTAGAAAATAATAGCTATTTAAAAGTGTACTTGTGTTTTAGTAAACAGCTGATTAATGTACCAACACTGAGATATGTAAAATTTGCAATAAGCCTCCCCACCACATTGCGGCAGGGGCACCAACCTATGCACAAACAACTCTCAAGAAAATAATTGTAATTTTAAACTGCGTATTCCCATTATGTTGTTTGGTAGAACTCGATGATACAGCTTTGCCAAATCTATATACAGGATGTTTCGCAACCATTCTACCAAACTTTACCATGTTATTCAGCAGTTCTAAACTAGCCAATAATAAAATATAACATGTATACTATTTTTCTTAGTTTAGAAGTTGTCTGTCTGTATGGGTTTTTTTAAACAGAATCTTATATCGTGAACGTTTTAAGATAAATTCATGAAACTCAGCAGGGATATTCATCACATTAGTTTACGAATATGTGAAACATTTTATTTATTTTTTTGTTATCCCTTTCAAGATTTCGGAGGTTCAAACTTTTCAAGGTTAAATATCTAAAAAGAATAAAGATTTTACAAATAATTATAAGATACAAAACATGTAGACAGTTTAAAGACAAATCTAATGGTTTGATCATTGAAT
Organism: Philaenus spumarius; assembly: GCA_018207615.1. NCBI lineage: Eukaryota > Metazoa > Arthropoda > Insecta > Hemiptera > Aphrophoridae > Philaenus > Philaenus spumarius. The sequence continues at coordinate 25,916 of JAGFPH010013410.1, forward strand.
CAAGGGTAACTGAGGAAATACAATAATTCTGGCTGAAAGTAGTTAAAGTGATCTAAAAATGTACTACGTAATGGTTCTGGAAAGTCAATCATGTCACCTTTCTAGGTGACAATGAATTGGTCCTTCCTAGTCGAACTTTGTACTCACCCTCCGAGGGTTGGTTTATTAAGGGGGGGGGGGTACTACCACTACTTTACAACCCGCATTATTCTTGCAGAATCTTTTTGTTAGATTAATTTAAAAAAATTTAAGATGAAATTATCCATTTGGATGAATATTGAAATAATATTCAAAGTTTTAAAAATGTTCTGCAACAAAAGTACAAATTATCCAATATCACAGAAATTATCTCCATACGAACTAAGACATAAATTTACGTTTAATGTTCCTAGACCAAGATTAACCCTTTTCAAAAATGTTCTACTTATAATGCAATTAATTTTATATCGCTCTTCTAGCTAGTGAAGCGAAATAAAATAGCAGGGTCTCTGCCGAGGTCTCTTAAATTGGTTACAGCTTGGCTCTTCACGACTGATAATTTTTTGACTGGCTCAAAATTATGTCCTAAGTATGTAAGAAATGTATTATTTGTAATTATGTCAAACTATTGAGGACTAAGCCGGTGCTGGAAGCTGAGGTGCCGATAAATTCTACTAATATATTTGTTTACACAACCTTATAGCCCGCCTGGTTC
>JAGFPH010013411.1:0-16506 GCA_018207615.1 Philaenus spumarius
TGTACAAAACCTGCGACTTACTATGTATGAAACAGTTCCCCCTAATAGATGAAATCATTTAATGGCTTTGCATTCCTTACCTAAATTACTACATTTTAAAACAAATAACTATAATTTAAAGAATTAATTTTCTGTAGCAAAGTCAATTTCTAACCTCCGCGGAAACTATACTTGGACAATGTTTTGCAATGGCAGACCAAGTGACAAAAGTTGTGAAATTCAGTAAATACTGCCATCTGGTTGCTGCAAGTTGAAACTTTATATAACAAATTATTGATTTCAATGCCATAGAGTAAACTATACTTTTTTCTTAAAAAAACCTAAGTGCCACTTAAAATATGTGATATTTTATATATTGCGTTAGTAGACTATATATCAGCCTTTAACACAATTATAGACCAAAATATAAAAGACGATCTTATTCTAGATAACGTTTTTGATAACCAATATAAAGCCGATTTGCCTGAAACTACTGAACGTACTAATTTGAATCCAACTGAAAACACTAATGAAGAAGAAACAACAATGGACTGTAATGGTAGACCTAAAAGAGGCAAAAAGAGAACATTTCTTTATCATACCCGAGCCACAAAAAAGATTAAACTAAATAGATCAGGACTAAAGAATTCAGGATCTACCAATGCAATCGCCAACTAAAATGTAAAGATAATGTTTCTGTAGAGGAGAGGTAAGCAATATTTACCAACTTTTACTAAGCCGGATCCTGTGGTGAAGACATCTGTTTCATTATGCAAGGCGGGTCTTTTTAAGAAGAAGGACGCCACTAATATAAACATACTGTAACTAAAGACTATAAGTTAGAACTTCAGGCTATTTTTTAATGAAAAAAATGCAGCTAAACATACTGTGACTAAAGACTATACAAGCACTAAAAAAAATAGCCTGAAGTTCTAACTTATAGCCTGTAGTCACAGTACTTCAGTTCACTGTGCAATAACAGCTAACGGCGCGCCATAAGATAACGGTTGATAAGATAACGCTTGACCATCGAACATGAGATCCCGAAGGCACATCGATATGCATCTCCGTCAGCACACCCAACTCATTTGTGAATAACCTATTTGTGCAGAGAAAATTTGAATAATGGCGCCCCTCTTCTTAAAGAGACCCTTCAAGGCACGATCAAGGAATGTCCTATAAAACGCAAAAGTGTTAAAACTCTGATATAAAGGATTCTAGAGGATCCTCTTCTAGAGTGTAAAGTGTATAACTCTTCTAGAGGATTCTATCTGTCTAATATTAGAATATGCAAGTCATTTTTTGCCAAACACTGAGAATTTCTAGTTGTGTGATAGACAAAGCTTTAAAGAAGAAGAAAACTAATAATTCTGAAATTGTAGATACACGGGGTTGTACTAATGGTCATAATAGATTACCGGAAGCTAAAACCAATGAATTACATTTCAAAATGTCCTAAGTACACATCGCACTATTGCCGCTCAACAAGTCAGCCTAAGTATTTAAATCCAGACATTACTCTTAAAACTATGTATAGTCCTTACAAACAAAAATGTGAAAGTTCTGTTTTTATTGCGATGTACAAAAAAGGATTTTTAACAAAATTTAACTTATGACACAAGCGTTTAAATATCTTATGTGACACTCTTGCCGTTCAAATAAAACGTTTGTCTGGAGAACAATTATAATCAACTAGATGACCCGGCAATGTTTCGCTATTGCTTAATTTGAAACTTTGAAAGACTGTAATTCGTATCCCTGAGGGCCGATGTAAATTATAATGGGATTCTGCTCATTGCTTGATTTATCTAACCTAAAATTATATTCAGTTTTTGATCCAAATAAGTTGTTGATCAAAATCAGCTGTTGATCAAAATCAGCTGTTTTAAGCTTTTCATACGAACAGCTGTTTCTGATAAAATCAAAAGAAATATTTCTTCTTCTTCCTTAAGATTGACCTTCCATAAGATTAACATTGAAACTTTGAGGGCTACTGGGGCGTAGCCCTAATGTCCTGGGACTTTGGTAAATGGCCTAAAACCTTCCCAGGGTTAACCTGTGTTACTAAGCAAAATTTCAATGCAATCGGATGGACGGTTTGGTAACGCATAAAGGACAAACATACAGACAAACGTACAAACAGGCATACATTGAATTTTATATATATAGATTAAGGCCAAGCATGAAAGTTATTGAAAGGAAGCTGAAGAAGCAAAAAAAGATTATGAATAAGCAGTTCCAAGATGCAAAAATTAACGTGGCTAAAAAAGACTATCTCATTCGACGTGGAGAAGACTCTCCCCTTACCACGTATTTCAAATAACATATTATATTATAAAATACAGCTGTGTTTCTACATTTTTGGCACCCACAATTCTCAAGATAAAGGCTTCTGTTACACTTGGGTCGAAGGAACTGCCGGTAGAGCAGTGCAGGAGGTAGGTTTCAAAAAATATATTTTGGAAGAAGTTTCTCCAGTCACTGAACAGCTTAACTTATAGTCTCACTCATGTGGAGGTCAGAATCGAAACATAAAAATAGCTTTGCTTTTAAAATCTGTTATTTAAGAACACCCTGGTCTCCACACGATAACACAGTACCTTATCATTCCAGGGCATCCATTTTTTCGAAACGACTCAGACTACTCTGTCATTGAGTCTGCGTTGAAATTACAACACATATTTGTACACGCCTGATGATTGCAAATCGGTAATTTCTAAATGCAGGACTAAAAATCCATTCAGAGTAAATGAAATGGAAACAATTTACTTATCCTGTTCAGAACATTTGGAAAATCACAAATAGAAAGAAAAACACCGATTGGAATATATTAAATTGGATTTATTTTAAGGTTATTGAAGTACGGTATGGAGTCAGAACCAATGTATATTTTTGTAAAAACAAATTTTCAAGACAAGTCCTACAAAGAAATGAATATCTTATCTTCTAAAGTGAGAGATAATTGTCTGTCTGCTAAATGGATCTGGAATCTCCGTCTAAGGATTTTTGATTTTTTGATTTTATATGGGGCTTTTGGCCACGAGAAATCTATTGGAAATGGTCACCAGTCTGGGAAAATTCGTTTTCTACGTCTTTTTATTAAATTAAAAAGTGAAATTTGTCCATTTTAAACAATACAAAGCACAGCTGATGCAAATGTTTTCAATGGCATTACAATAATCATCTGTTTTCTTTTAAACGAAGCACAGCTGATGCAAATGTTTTTAATGCCATTACAATAATCATCTGTTTTCTTTTAATCTGTATTTTATTAGAGGTAAGCCTAATGTTGTATCTATTTATAGTTACCATGGCAACGAATACTTCTGCTAAATAAACATACCCTTTATTTAGTTGTTTAATGTTATAGGCCTAACCTAAACGATGTTCACGGAAATTTGCAATAATAGTTATTGACGTGAGCGAACTAGGCCCTGCTTATAATAGAGCTTTAGCTCGGTCTCCTGGTACTATTGATGAAGAAAGGAATAAAAAGCAATGGAAATGATTTTTTTTCAAATCTTTAAGTTTTATGGCTTGATGGAAAACATACTAGCCAAGGAAAACTGGACGACCTTAAATTCATGTTTAAACTGATCTCAAAAGACAGTTTGCCTCTTTGCAAAACTCTTAATGGAACATGGATTATTGAAGATGACATTCAGGGCTTTGGAGCAGAGCTAGATTTTGAGCTAGAACCAGAGAAGGAATAAAAAGTTTGAATGGTTGGCCTTTTTACTAACCAGATATTGTTCACTTTCATGTTATAAAGTGTAAATCTATGTCAATTAAAAATAAATATATTATTATTTTAATAAATGTTGTATGCAGTGTTTGAATTAAGTTAGCTTAATTTTCGTTGCTTTAAAATTAATGTATTTTTTTTTTCAATTTATTTTCCCGGAGCTCAAAGGATAACCTAATCATCAGTTAAAAACTAAAACATATTACTTTGTCTAATTAGTCATAATTAGTTGTCTATATCATTTCCGGACTTATGTTTATTGAGACTTTTTTCTTATTTTCAATTAAAGAATAGCCTGGTGAAATTTATGACAGTATTTTCTAGGCAGCCTGTATTTATTATTTAGTGGTACAAACTGTATTAGGTTTGTTTTGAACATGAATTTCTTAAAAAGTATGTATATCATTAATAATATATTCACATTCTAATGAAACTAGTACACTTATAGCGACGACCCTTAAGTGAGAGGTTCACCTTACTACCTCTTTTCAGCTTACTTTAACTTTTTTAATATTATTTTGAATAATATTTCTTATTTACTTTTTGAAAGGAATTTATATTACTATTACCCTTGTTCGAGCCTTGACTCTTGTCAGGATCGTCCCGTTTGGAAAACTCTGTACCTTCTTTATAGCAAATTGTATTCTAATCTTATAATAACACTCATAAAAAGCGATTGTCGGAGAATTTATGACATACGTAGACCTTCTCAATATGTGTCATATAAATATGTTTGAATATAAAGCTTATTCAATAGTTCAGAATTCAACAAAAAAGGAATACCCATTATTATCGGTAATCCAATAAATGGATAAATAAAATATACTAATTTTATATTAGTCAGTAAAGTTATGTTACATTTGTAAGGTTCATTATAAACAGTTGGATAAGTCAAATTATTTTACCTTGGTCAGACTTTCAAATTAATGTTTCATTTTGAGTTTTTAATTACAAATTGGCTATGTATTATTTCGGATTAAGACGAATTATTTAATAAATAATATTGTTTATTAATTTTAACCAAAGCCTAAAAGCATTAACTGATATAATCTTGACTGATGTAGGTAAAAATTAAATTATTTTAAGTTTATAAATAGTAGTCAAGCCAAAAATACCAGGGAAGTAGTAATCAAGGGTAAAAATTATAATATGTACTTACATAATAACATGGCTTAGTAGCCTCTAATGAAGCAATAGACAAATTATTTCTCTTTTCCTATTACATTATTTTGTGTTGTAATTTACCGACCGTAGAAATAACGATATTTACAAATAGCATTACTTAATCCAAGTTTAGTCAAAACAATAATATATCTTAGTCAGTGGTAAATGATTGAATATCTAGGTTAGCTAATAACAAAAAGGGAATTCTCCTTGAAAGTGCATACCAGACATAGAACCTTTGATGTCATTGTATATCCTGCACAGAGTTCTGTTGTAAACTATCTATGTAGGGCAAAGTAAACCGTTGTATCAAGGATATACAACTTTATTTACTGTTGTCGATGGTTTTCCGAATAATCATTTTACTTATATTGTTTAGGTTTTATTCAAAGTTCATGATTGGAAGTGTTAGAACAACATTTGTGGAAAAAACAAAACAAAATCATAGGTACTCTACACCATTGACTGAAGGTAATTGATAAATTACATTTTAATGAAAAAACAAACAAAATATTTAGTAAATTGTCCGACCAATTGTGTTTATATAATATACCCAAAACTCTACAAACATAACAAACATGATACTATAATGAATACATTTAGTAGACTACTATTGTAAACAAGTCTAAATGGCATGCATTTTGTAGAATTATGAATATTACGGTTTTCTGCCAAACCGTTTTCTCTCTTTTAGTGTATGTAATTTGAAGACAACATATAAGTGAAATGGTTATTTCAAAAACAATCTACTACAGCATAGTTGTATATCCTTGCTGCAAAGGTTTACTTTGCCCTACAAAGATAGTTTACAACTCTGTGCAGGATATACAATAGCATCAAAGGTAATATGTCTGGTATGCAGTTTAAAGGAGAATTCCATTTTTCTTATTAGCTAACCTAGATATGCATTCATTTACCACTGACTAAGATATCTTATTGTTTGGGCTAAACTTGCATTAAGGTTAAATGTTATAAGTAGTTTTATTTGCAAATATTATTTCTACAGGCGGTATTTTAAAGCACAAAATCATGTAATATGAACAACAGATATTTGTCATTGTTTCATTAAACACTACGCTATGCTATTGATGTAAGTACAGTATATATATTATTATTACTCTTAGTTACTATACTTACCTAGTAATGTTTGTTCATAATCAAGTGTCCGTGTATACCCATGTTGTATTAAAATCTGTTATATAAAATAAACTAATACAATGAATACAATTGCAACCAAATACAGTTAATTAGTTAACCTAATTAGAAGCGTATATAATTTTTGTGTTATTATTTTGCCTCAAAGACAAAACAATTTTAAACAAAAAATATTTTATGTAAAATTTCTATGGGCTTTTGTAACTGTTCTAGACTAATTCTAGTGCAACATATCTAACATAAATAACAATAATTTACTTCAAAATTGTTACTTTCAATTGACATGAAAACCAATTATTTTGCAGTTATTGTTTGATTACTGTATTGAAGTTATTATTATTATGCCTTTATTTTGGGCATGATTAGGACTTTAGAATCCTGTCTTCCATCTTAAACATGAGGTTGTCCGTGGGGACATTATGTATCTTGTTTATTGTATTTGATTGAAATAATCAATATTGGGCATGATTACGACAGGACTACCGTTGTCAACTATTGTAAAATTGCGTCGTCGTTAAGCAGTTTTTCTTTTATAATTGTAATTAATTGATGTGCATGGTTATATGCACTACCAGACTTCCTAATGTTCAATTTAATTTGTATTTTGTTGCTAGCAAAGGTTCTGATGCTGTTTCGATTGTTAAAAGGCAATGTTTTAACTGCAGTTTCTATGTTAATTACGCCATTGATTAAATTAAGGTAATTAAATTGTATGGTTAGTTTATATTTACTGCCTTTGTCTATAAACTTGTTCTCTGCGTTATTGGACTGGATGTTGGATTTATTGATAAGGTTCCGTTGGAAGCAGTGTTTACGTTGTACTGTGGTTTTTTGTGACGATTTTATGTGTAGGCGATTTTGAAACTCGTTACACTGAATGTTTTGTTTTTGTTTACCCTTGGTTGGATCGTGTCCTCTACTCGTGTGAATAAACAATCCAACTCCTATACCTGTTAAAAATGCGCTCAATTGTGAATTTTCTTTTATAAATCATCGTTTACTCTTTATTTATTTGCATAAAGGTGTTTTATTTATTCAATTAACCACTGGTGTTTGGCTTTTGATTTTGTGATATTTATTATTTTCATTATTTCGTTATTTATTTATACTTGATTGTATTTATTAATTATGTTATAAAGCATACTCTTTTGTCGAACTTTGTGTTGTCATGAGTGTAAAATAATTTAAATTTTATATTAGTATTGAGTTTGTATGTGTCATGGTATAGGATACCTCACCCTACTACCATCCAAGTGCATCTGCCCTAATTAATCGTAATTTCAGCGAACCCTTAGATTATACAATACTGTAATCTGTTTTCATTTGCTTCAACTGATGAGCGAAGCAAGCAGTGGCGGAGCTCCTAGGATAACATGAGTTACATTAATTTTGAAAGTTTAATAAGTTTAGCTCTTTAAGTTTATGTTTTCAGAACGATTTTGCCATTTTTTAAAAAATAAGTTTGTCCAAACAATCTTTTAGGTGAATTATTTTTACTATTTATGATATGTAAGAAATTGTGACGTTACACATTTATTGCATATTATTGTCAAATCTATTATACTAAAATTATAATATATTAATTATTAATTATGAATTCATCAATGAGTTTAACCCTCGGATTGCTTTATTTATAAAGAAATGGTTATAAAATACCTAGGTGTATGTCTTAGCAATGTGTGTTATGAATAAACTGGACAATAGATTAGCACACATCCAGATTGTACATGAAATAACAATGTAGTTAAATCGTAGCCATTGTTAGTAGTAAGATGAGTTATTTTCTTCTTTGAGTGTTCAACATTAATAAAACTTACTAACTTACTACTAAAAGTTAAGTGTAATTTCAAATAGGCTGACGGGCATTAAACACGTTGAAAAATAATTTACGTATAATTTACCTTTATGATCTGTCTAATCACAAAGGTAAATAACTTACGTTTTCTTTAGTATTTAACAAAACTGTTGCAGAAGGAGCAATCAACTTGAGTGGCAGAATTTTGCGGAGATGAAGGGACGTCGAAATTGAAAAGCTTTCCTTCATTTTAAAGAAACGTTCGGGTGAACTTCTTTCGTGACACAGGACATGAAGTTCCCACTCTTTCTTTAGCTCAATGGACATTAAAGTGGGAATTTTCTGTCCGATGTAAAGTTACATACTAAACTGTTGCTATACAGCATTACCATAAAGAGGAATCTGATTCATATAGGAAATAACTGAACTCTCTCAGTACATACACAAATAGAAAACATTTGATTAATTCATACTCTTGTGTGTTTTTTTTTTTTTTAGTTGTGTTAAAGTTTGTCGATCTATTCAAGTATGAACTAAAACTGCAAACAAGATGAAGTCCTACTCGCCCAGTTTGAAATGTATACAGTAGTAAATGTTAAATAAATACTATTTTGACATGTTATTTATTTATCTTTGTTAAGCAATAACATTCGTAACAATCCGTTGTGTTTTGAAGTAAGTAAATAATGACTATGTATGTTTATATAGCTAAACATATATTTCCTGCATGATATAAACATTTTATTCAAGGAATACAATGTATTATGTTTTCATACCAAATAAAACTATAGTTTGCCCCATAGTAAAATTACTGAAATTCGTTAAATATTTGTAAAGTTAGGTTCTATTTCGTTAGATTACATTTGAAGCATATCGAATCCACATTTAATGAAATATCAGATACGTTGTACTGAGGTACTGTATCAACGAAAGCAAAATATCAAGAAATTGGTTGCTATTATTGCTATGGCTACCGTATTAGTTTTAATGTTGTATTTTTATAAATATTATGCCTGTGGGAGTAAAATTTAAACTTTAATGTATCTTCAAATTCAAGTATTTTATATTCACATAAATAGTTTTGAAATATTAAATTTGAAAAATAATACACACAAACAATTAGAACACGTGTTTTTAGTTTGGTTTTAAGACAACCTTGAAAGGTAATAGAGTCATTGACTTCTTGTCGAAAAGGTTTTCTTCGTGCGAAAAATCTTTCTTGTTTTTTTATAGAAAATTATCAAAGGATCTGAGGACTTTTGAATAAATGTATATGAGAGGTGTATTAGTCTAAATTAAAAGAGCGTTTACATAATTTAAATGTAAAATAAGATAAAAATGTAAAAACTAAATATAAATAAAAAAGCAAGCTTTATTATGCTTCACTTAAGGGGAGTCACCCTTGAAAAAATTGATTTTGAGATTTTTACAGATTTGGATAGCTTGTTTTATCACGTTCAATTTGATATATAACACTATATACTTTCCTTTAAAATGAGAGTGTAAAAAAATATATTTACACAACTATGCACATCACATTTTGTATCAAGCAGCAAGTCACATAGCTTTGCTGGTAACTCCCATACTTATATAAAAAAGCTGAAAAAGCCCTTGAAGAAATTGCTAGAAAGTGTAGGCAGGCCAACAGCTTGAAAAGAAAGGTTTTAGAGGAAGAATTTGAAGCAGATGAAGATGTGGACAATCCTTCATATGCTCCTGGACAATACTAAAATGTAAGTTGCAAGTAAAACTATTTCATTTACGATTCTCCGAAAGTTGCATTTTTGAACACTTAGGTACATTTTTCTCAGGAAGTATTAGAGATAATGAGCTGAAATTTTGTATACTTATTTATAGGTTTATATACTAAGCATTTAGATAATAGATTATAAAAAAAAAAAAATTATTGTCAGTTTTAAAGCTTTTTTTCAAAAATTAATCTTAAGATTTGAGGAAACATTTGTTTTTTTGGTAAAAAATTATTAAAAATCAACTTATAACATAAAAAACTAGTGTAAATGTTTATAAAGGACCACTTTATATGTGTACCAAATTTCAGCATTACATCTCTGCAGGTTATTTATTAAAGTGTACCTAAGTTAACATTGTTCTTATATGGGAGGGCGACTCCCCTTAATCTATATGAATAAAAGTATTAATGTTCGTTTGTTCGAAATCTTAAATCTCCGAAAGTTCTTCACAGATTGCTTTGAAGTTTTAACACTACGTTGCATTTGATATAAGCGTGTTTTTATAAAATATATCGTAAAACCTACACACAATATACTAAATATTTTACGGCAATAGGAAAAATTCTAAATAATATTTAAATGTTTTCAGTGTCGGTACAGTAATATCAGCTGTTTCCTCTAATATTTCCATTAACAGCTGATTTCAAACTTAGAAACAATTCTTTGTATGTCTAACTTTTACTTTAGGTTTGTGTTAAAGTGTAGACCTGAGCCTTGCTAGTTCTTTTAATAGTTATTTTAACTGCTGTTATAAAATATACGAAATAATTTCATTTGGACATTTAACATTATTTAACTTCTTAACTTTCAGGCTATTATTAAACTTACACATCTATTATAAAGAAAACATAACATATGAGTAGGTATAGAAAGAAGGCTGCAAGATGGTTGGTGTGCGGAGCACGAAAGGGTCCCCCTTACAATAATTATTACGAATTACTTTTTTTCATTGTTTAAACTTATTAGATGATTATAAAGCAAGCCATTTGCAAGTATACAATCAATAATAATAATAAAGCTAGCTTCCTTTTGTGTCATTTATTTATTTATGCAAATATTTGAATTTGTTTACTTTAAATTTAAATTACAACCCTATGTTTAATTAGACTAATGTACCATTTATATGAATTTCTCCAATAATCACGGAAAAACAAGTTATCCTTTACTCAATTGTAAATACAATTATGCACTTTTATGTAAATCAATGAGATAAGCATTCATGCTGATTTTAATAAATGTATCTTAAACCCTTCATGAGATAATAATAGTTTTCAAAAACAAAAATACAGATAGACTAACTAAGCAAGATAGGACACATGTTATTTTTACTTTCTCCCCCTATACCATAGTATATGGAGAAAGTATTGTATTCGTCAAAATTTTCGAATTTGAGTTTTTGGTGGAAATATCCGTTTTGGGTCCCCCTGAACCTAAAAAAGTGGTTTTCGGAGTGATTTCTGTGAGGGTGTCTGTATGTGTGTCTGTGTGTGTGTCTGTGTGGGTGTTATCAGACCTAGAGCCTAAACCAGTAGTCAGATTTTGATGAAATTTGGTATGAAGGTACTAATCCAAGGTATCTCCTTTTTTCATTTTTGTGAATTTTTTTTTTTAAGGGTAATTTTCCCATAAAAACCCTTAAAATAAGGAAAATCAACTTTTCTCAAAAACGGCTCTAACGATTTTCATTAAAATTTTATAGTTTATTAGTGACCTAAAATACTATAAAGTATAAAATTTTAACCAAAATCGTTCGAGCCGTTTTTGAAAAAAGTTGGTTTTTCCGTTATTTTATGGATTTTTATGGGAAAACAACTTTCTGTTTAATAATTTAAATATATTTGTGAGAAAGTATGTGCCAGTTCCTGGTACCGTTTATTTATTATTTGCTAGTTGAACAACGTGGTAAAGTCTGGATAAAATAGTTGTGAGACATCCTGTATAATTCCAGCTGATAACTGAACACGTTAAAGTAGAACAATAGCAACTCCACAAATATACAAATGTAGGCTGCTGTATATCGTATACTTTCAAAACTACTATAACATCACAATTTTCTGAAATGATTTTTTTTAACGATGTACACACAGATTTACAACGTTTCAATATATTTTGTAAATAATGAAAGTTTTAAGGTATTTAAGGATTGAGGAAAATTCTCCATGTAAAAATAAAATTTTATTAACATTTCTCCACCCTGTATATTTTGAACTGATAGTTAAAATTAATTTAAAACTGTTCTCACTATATATGAATTACATATAAACTGATTAGTTATTAATATAAATGGTATTGCAACAAGTCGGTAGGGAAATGCTAAAACATATATGAATAAGTTAAATGAAAGTTTATGGATGTAAAAAGTAAACAGTTTCTGTATTTCCCTTTATTAGAATATATAGTTCAGCTTATTGAAAATGTCCTTTTAAAGTACACAAATCAATATTACTAACTTACTTTAATATAGCTAAACTTAAATACATGATATTTTCAGATGAACTTCCTTTAATAGCTGAATTTTATTCTTTGAGTTGTTAAGTCTTCAGGTTTGGTTTCGTTTCTTAGCACACCTAATTATATTCGTTCCTCTTAACCTTTATTATAATTCCAGTTACATTATAAACTTAATATTTTTATTACCACAATAAATATTACTTACCATTTTAGGTTTGATGTTGTGCTTAATATTATAAGTTTATTAAAAAGAAATGTTTATACATGTTGATGGAGTAATAGGTTTGTCGTGCATTATTATGTTATATCTCTTTCAGTTTTACGATCTAAACCTATTCGAAGAAAACACAGCCAATTTATTCAAGAACAAACACTACACTTCTATCGACCAAGATGAATTTACACCTAAGTCCAAAATAAATAGAACCTGTCAGAACAAAACAAATCGTGGTATTCGTATGCTAACATTTGTGAATACACTAGCTCCAGTGAGTCAGAACTTGGTTTCTGGTTTTCATTTTTCAAGAATAAATTTATTATTTTGTTGAACAATTGTATAAACATTTAGCCGAAAAACTACCTAAAACAATTAAAGCCTGTGTATGGATATCTACTGGAAACTTATAAAATACATAAAAATAAATTTGCATTTTCTGTTTGGTAAAGAAGAATTTAATTTTCTGGTTATACCTATAATTGTATATTATCATACACCTTATTCAAATACTCTGTAAAATAACAGAGTATTTTACATTTTTAAAATTATTTCTACTTCTAGTTGAGATAATATAACGATATATGTTCACCTAACCATATAAGGCATTTATAGAAATTGAGATGCCAATATAAAGCATATTCATCTTTTTCTGTTTGGGATTTTTAAATGCGAAAAACCTGAGTGGTTATCATCGCTAATTCATGTTTTAAAAACTACAAGGAAAGAGTTTTCACAAAAATTTCGAAATGAATTGTGATATGTATGTTATTGGCTTGTGAGTTCTTTAGCGCATAGAATAATTCTTGGTGGGAAGACTCTGTGTCAAACACAAATCAACAAATGAATAATCAATGCGTTTAGATGGAGTCTTTACTGAATTAAAATTTATAGAACATTGTAGAACAAATTTTTATTGAAGAACTCAGAAAATTCAATGCTGATTCAAAAATGGCTTTTTAAGATTAAATAGTACTTAAAACAAATTTCTTTAGTTTTAATAAAGCTTACTGTCAAAATATAACTTCAAAAGTTGAAAAAAGAGTTGCAATAATGCTAGTTGTGATGTGTATGTTTTAAAATTTTATTTAAAGATGAAAAAACAACCTCCTTCAACTTTTTGGCAATAATCAATATGGCTGTAAATTAATATATATTACCTAGAAAACAGATCTTATTTTGGTATCACGTTCACAGTGATCATATGTTAAGAGTAATATGAGAGTATTAAATAAATTACCTTTAAAACTTCTTTAGAAGTGCTTTTTTGACAAAATCAAAACGAATCCAACATCGTTTGCTTATTTCTTTAGAAGCCGACATTAACTAGTTTATTTTAATCTTCCTAATGAATTAGTTACTTAAATAAATAAGAATATTGTTTATAATATTACAGAATATTTCTAACTATTGATGCGTCATTTTACTCTTTAAGGTTTCGAAAAAATATAAAACTTATTAATAAATGTTATGTGTAAACTTAAATAGGCTGACAGTATTTAAATTTCAATGCGCTACCAAATATCAGAAATAATTTTTTAAATTTTTTAAATATTTTTTTAAAATTAATTTTTACATTTTACACAAATTTCTGAGTATGTGTGCAAATTTTAGGCCTTTGCGATCATTTTTTCATATTTAAAATCAATAAAATAAAAACTTAGTGCAATTCGCGATTACAATTTGTTGAAACTTTGAACTCCGTTTCCCGAAAGTTAACTTTTTCCTTGTTTACATGTACTTATGTTGAAATTTTTATCACTTTATCTTGGATATTATTTAGAAGATTTTTTTGTATGGAAAACACTATAGACACACAAAATTAAAATTAATTAAATTAAAATTGTTTTTTAATAATACAAAAAGATTGAACAATACATTTTTAAATATAACATAACATTATAACTTTTTTGTTACAAACACCACGACATGGTGTTCCATACCCAAAAATTTTCTTTATACTATAGGCTACAAAATATTAAAAATACCACTCAAATTGGTTAAAAAACTAAAAAGTTACTAAAAATTTTAAAAAACTTCAAAAACTATAAAAATATCAACATTTTTAGTTTAAAAGTACATAAATGTGCCGGGAAAATATTTCTCCCCCTCCCAAATCCTTTTTTTAGTTGTAAAATGAATTCAAATATTAAATCATAAAAATACAAATAAATATGTTTTTGGTAGTGGATCGCCATAAATGACTATAACTTATTTTTTTTTTTTAACTGTTGTAGAAGGAGCAATCAACTTGAGTGGCGGTGTATTGCGGAGATGAAGGGATGTCGAAATGGAAAAGCTTTCGTTCATTTTAAAGAAACGTTAGGATGAACCTTTTCGTGACTCGGGTCAGATGTTCTAATTTTTTTAGGTAAATGAACACGAATTACTTGACATGTTAAACAGTTTTTATAAGTAGTAAATAATGTCAGTATATTTGATAGTATTTTTTATAACATTGTAAGATATTATTTTAACCCTATGATATCTGAAAAATAAAACCGTAGTAAGTATAACACAACTTAACTGACTGATTAGTTCTAAAAATAACAAATGGAAAATTATCATTGCAATAATATAAAATCACAAATTTCTACCTGTAAGGCATACTTTTATTATATTCATAGTTTATCTTAAATCATAAAAGTATGTCGGACTATTTCAGTTTTTCGATAAACTACCTCTCCCTAGCTCATGGAAAATATATGCATTAATATTTATTATGTATACTTTTTATATTTAGAATACGCTAGTTAATCCTATTTATATTTCATTATGTATTATAACAATAACACGTACCAAATATTAGCTCTCTAGCTTTGAAGTAAGTATAATTTTTGTTTATTTATAGCGATAGCTACTCTATCCTTTGTATGCAAATCATAGAGTTACGAGTGATTATGTTTGTCTATGTTTAAAAAATAAATACAAACAATTTTGGTTTTCTAGCTTCAAGGAAAGTATAAGAATTTACATTTATTGTTTTACGTTAGTTACCTAACTTTTACTACTTTGAAATTCATAGAAATTGGAATACTTTGTATTGTTAAAAAAAACTAATCCAGGCTATAAAATTTAAGCAGTCTGTCTTTAGAAGAATTGTACATGTAGGAAACTTGGACGTAGCGCTACACCGCTCCTCTGTCGTGTTGTACAAACAGTCTAGGAAAGAACAATTCAATCACGCAGCCAAACCGCTAACTTTATTAAGTTTATATCTTTAAGGGTTTCAACATGAAGGTTTGGGAAATTGGTATACTTACTAAAACCCCTTAGTGTATATATTAATAGAATTTGTTTGTACCTCAACCTCCAGTCCCGGTCCACGTGGTGATTCGTTCCATGGGAACCTTGAGGAATCGGAATATAAAATGCGTTTTCACTTCGACATTGCGGCCTAGATTGCTTCTTTTCGCTCTCAGTGATCTCTTTAAGAGCGGTTTCGTCGGACTTGGATCATAAGGTGCCCCCACCATAAAATTATATTTTATTATATTTAAACCGGGTATTTATATTGTATTTCAAGCTTTGATAGAATTTAGGGAACCAGACTATCTATGTTCGTGTAGATAAAATCAGAAACATCTTTGACTCTTGTAAGGAAGATCTAAAACAAATTACTTGGTATAAAAAAGGTCCTCTGAGTGGCAACCATCGTCTGTAACAAATTAAGACCACATTGGACATACAATTCGGCCGTTAGAGTGCGAACAAATATATCATATACAGCATATACACATTGTTTAGTGACAAAACAAAACGTGTTCTGGGGACCATGATCGGTGCTTATTAAAAACTCCCGACCTTAAATCACATCAAATTAGTCACTGTAATATGCAAATCGTGTATAAAGTTTAAAGTGTATACTTGACTTTTGTGTAAATAGATGAATTATTATACAGGTATTGAAGTAACTATTATGGCAAATTACGTATCTCTTTATGTTTGTCTGGGTACTAGGTTTGAAAGCAATACAACAACTTGATCTCTATAAGATATTAAAAAAATATACTTTCTTAAAAAAAAAAATAACAATATTTTAAGCTATCTTTTCGTTCATTTATTTTACTTAAAAAAATTACTGTTTGTGATAAATTATAAAACTATCTTAGATGTAATTTATTTTTTAAACCCTCTGACCATAAAAAAAATACTAAAGTGATCAGGCACTTAAAACTAAACTATGATTAGTTTATTATTAATTATATGTATTATAAGTGTTTGAATGAAATCATTCATTATTCTAACTACG
>JAGFPH010013411.1:16606-26609 GCA_018207615.1 Philaenus spumarius
TCAATGGCGTAATTAACATAGAAACTGCAGTTAAAACATTGCCTTTTGACCATCGAAACGCAATTAGAACCTTTGCTAGCAACAAAATACAAATTAAATTGAACACTAGGAAGTCTGGTAGAGCATATATAACCATGCACATCAAATAATTACAATTATAAAAGAAAAACTACTTAACGACGGCGCAATTTTACAATAGTTGACAATGGTAGTCCTGTCGTAATCATGCCCAAATATTGATTATTTCAATCAAATACAATAAACAAGATACATAATGTCCCCACGGACAACCTCATGTTTAAGATGGAAGAGAGGATTCTAAAGTCCTAATCACGCCCAAAATAAAGGCATAATAATAATAACTTTAATACAGTAATCAAACAATAATTGCATCAAAATCAATATTTTTTTAGTAAGATAAGATATTTAAAAGTAATGAAACTGACAGCCAAGTTATTAAAAGGAAACACAATCCTCAATTCTTATTCGAACTAAGTAAATTTTACAACTGCTCCATCGTATAAGGTTTCAAAGGAAATTGACAAAATAATTCTGCAATTTACTAGATAAACAATTTATTCACAATTTAAACAACCAGTTTACATCTAAAAATCTTCAATCTCATCATTAACCCCACCAGAAACTGGTATCGTTCGATATTACATACATGTATACAAATATCCCTGTTGACGAGAAAATATACCTTTTAAAAGATAAACTCCGAGAAAAGGGAACTCTTAAACCTGAAACAATAGATGAACTCGTTTGCCTAACACGAAGGTAAATTCATCAGAATAATTTCTTATATATAAACGACTATTAAACCAAAACACAGAACTGGCTATGGACTCAACATTATCCAGCGTATTATCGGAAATATTTTTAAACCATTTTAAAAACTAACATATTATGTCCAACAGCAATACTTTGTCTCTCAATGAAACGCCAATTACAGAAACCATCTACAAAAGTAGACAACAAATTTATACAAAATATGATTATAGCGACTGTTCAAATTATAGCATAGGGCAGACATGCAGGTCTTTTCAACAAATATTTCAGGAACATAAATCCAAAAGACTTTTAAACAGAGCTCAACCTTCAATGCACAAATATTCGAATAAGGACACCTATAATACCACGGTACATTATGTCAATTCTGTGTTGTTATTTTGTTCACTGTGGGAGATGATGCATCTACAATTTATATCGTTTGACAATCAGTTGAACTAAGGTACACTATGTTCATTCTGTGTTGTTATTTTGCCAATGTGACTGTGTAATGTGTACAAAATTAGTCAAACGTTACTTGATAATGACTAAGTGAAGTCGAAACCGCGATTTTCAATCTGCATGATATCATAGATCGTAAAATCAAGGTAAAACATTATAAATATACTATAGCCTCTGGAACACATGCTTATATATATAAGAAATTTGTACTTTCAGTACACCTTCAGTAATTAATGAAAATATTAATTATTCAGTGTATTTGAGGTTTTACATATAGGCCTATAAGACATTTGTATTTACAGTACACCGTCTAGTGGTCTAATTACTCACCTTGTAAACACGTGTGTTGTGTTGTGTTTTTAATGGTTTTATACTTGTGTGATGACCACAATTGAGCGATTTGACTGTTTTTGTACGGCCTGATGATGAAAACATAGTGTTTTAAAAACCGCGGTAGCCTTTACAAAGTGAGTAATTAGACCACTAGACGGTATACTGTAAATACAAATGTCTTATAGGCCTATATGTAAAACCTCAAATACACAGAATAATTAATATTTTCATCAAGGAAATAGCACTCATAATGGAATAAATATATATTATGGTAAAGCAATTTATGTCACAGCAGTACTCTATAAATGTCTGCAATATGTGTTATATTTCCTACCATATCAATAATTAGAAGTATTTCTATGTAATAGTAGATAAACTGTTTTAAAGGCTTATGTGGAGGTAATGTCCTATGCCAATATGTAGGATTAAATATCATTCTTCTCCGAATTAAATCTATATATATACCACTCCCACATACAGGTACTTGTACCTCCGGTGGGATTGCTACAGGCCTAGAATGGGACCTGTGGTAATATATATGTATATGTATGTATTATATGTATGTATATAGTGGAATAAATAAATAAATATAATCCAAATACCACTCACTGAATCAAGAAATCTCAAAACAAAAACCACCGGAAGTATTCGAATGAAACTTGGTATGTAGCTTCCACTAGGGCCTTAGATGCTCGCTAAGAAAAGGTTTCCAAAAATTCAAAATTTTAGGGTGGGTTGGAGGGGTCAAAGTTACTAAATATACCCATAAGACATACACAGTGTAATATATTTATTAGTATATATAGATGTTAGGATTAATAGTGTAGGATTAGGAATTATTTAATAATCACATGTAATAAAGAGTAGTTTAAGATTTATAAGTCCCAAGGCGAGAACACAGAATATAGAACATGGTTGGGTAAGACTGTAAAATATTGTGTAAGAGCTGACAGAAGCTAGGCATACTTTAAAGACCTAGTTATGTCAACTCAGTTCACTATAAAAGGGCCCTAATGACCTAGATACGGGGCCAGATAGTTTTGGAAGACGGCCGGGAGCCCTGTTGATGGGACAAGGCAGTGTTTTGGGAAAGATATACGGTGTAGGCCGAAGCCTATAGTATTCGGCGCATCCAGCTGAAACATACTTGGCGAGTACTGATACAGAAGGTAGGCAAACAGACTGTCTAATATTCATATCTTAAAAACTGTGTTTTGGTCATTGCTATTGTGAGTGTTTCGTCTTGGGATATAATTAATAGTAATTATAGATAGAATCAGTAGTGTTGATATTTAAATGTAAAGTCAGTTAGCGTTGTTATTTAATGTAAAGTCAGTAGATGTTGTTATTTAACGTAAAGTCAGTTATGTATTGGAGTTGTTTGTTAATTGTTAAAATAGTGTCATTCTACCACTGAACCACTCAATTACAAAATATAAGAATTGCAAGGTATATGAGTTGGCTGATTTCTATTATTATAATCCTTGAACCTTATAGTGGTCCGTCATTTAGAACCCTGGGTAAATGATCTATAATTTCTACCCCTAACAATAGATCTAAATATATTTTTTATTTTATTTTTTTGTATTATTTTGTTTGTTTGTTAGTATACTTTGATCTGTCTATCCGTATAAAGCCGGATTGGGCAGCTAGTGATTTCATAAAATGTTCTTTCAATACGTCATTACAAATAGGACACAATTTTAAAATGCCTTACAAGAACAAGCATTATTGTCTTTTTACATTTTATACGATAAATTGTGTATAGTTTTAAGGATAATGTGTATTCATTTATTAACTAAAAAGACAACAAAATGAAAAACTTAAGCTGATACTGTTAAAAATATCATATTTTTTGTTTAAAAACGGTTTTGAACCACTAGACAGTTTCTCAATAACTGTTGACATTTTCAAACAGTAATGGTTTTCTACATTTATAAATCATCTTAACATTTGCATACTATAAATCTTCAGTAAATAAATAGAGCCCAGTCATAAATTGACAAACTACAATGCGATTACATAAAACTAAGATTTCAGTTGAAACTGCAAAAAAAAGAATATAACGTGATTTCTCAAACGCAACCCTTTGTAAATCTCAAATAAAGTTTTAACTAATGGACAAAGTTTATAATTTAATGAAGGCGGAAAAGAAGAAGACATAGGAAACCAAGGAAGCGTTAAATACTTTGTCTTCTACAGAATTTGTATTCACGCTACATTATTTAAATCCATCGTAAAATGTATCAATCAGACGATACGCTTAAACGGGCTAAATTTTAGAGCAAACTGAATTTAAGTAAGAACTAAAGTTCAGCTTCCTGTGTTGTACATTTACATTACGATTGTTTATTGATAAAATATTACATTTAAGTAAGCAAAAATGTACGATAAAATGATATATGTTCTGTGAACGTTAGAAATCAAATTATTTTTGTACATACATTTGGTTTTAGTACTAAATATAATATTTCGGAGAACATATATATTTCTCGTGGCCATTTATATTAATGAACAAATGTTTATAAATAAGCTGAAATAGTTTAAAAGTTGCTTATTAATAAATAAATTATATAATTGAAACACTCAATCCCTAACCACAAGTTCGAAAATCAACCAAAAATAACTTGTAAACATTTATTGTTTGTTATTACACTTCCCTGATTTACATTTCGGTAACCAAGTTACCATTTTTGGAGTGTTCTAAATCTAAACTCGCAGTGATGGTAAACGCAGATGATGGTAACTTGGTTACCGAAATGTAAATCAGGGAACTATAATAACATACAATTCACTGAACTAGTATTTGGGGGCTCAGTGTTTAAAATGTTTTTAAATTCGCCACACTGTTTATTGATAATAAAGAAATTATTTATTTATATTGTCTTTTATTATTTAACCGTATTATAATTTAAATTATTTGGACAATACGTACGAAGGTATTTTAAGAATAAAAAATTACAAGTAACCTAAATTTGTTTACAGTGTTAAATCAAAATCATGTATTATTAATGATTGTCTTTTGTTGGAGTCAATATTGGCTTGGACGTATTAGTTGATTGCTATAAACATTCAGAAATTAATTCTGCACTGATTCTGTGCCAGATATTAGAGTTACACTAGTAATAATAATAATAGATGTAATCTTTTCATATCTAATAATGTTTACACGCAATAATAATCTGTCTATCCAATCACGATTTATGTATTTAAATTTTACATTTAATGTCAAAACAACACATATCGCCCATACATTTTCTACTTTATGACGTCGATGCGTACATAATATTTCTACAAAATAATTTTACAAATATCAGTCTAATATACATACGAATTATCATTCTAACAATTTTAAAACTTTTAATTATTATTGATTACATTTTAAAATTCTTTAATATTTACAGGACGTATTTATATTTTTAACCTAAATTC
This sequence comes from Philaenus spumarius, assembly GCA_018207615.1. Lineage (NCBI taxonomy): Eukaryota > Metazoa > Arthropoda > Insecta > Hemiptera > Aphrophoridae > Philaenus > Philaenus spumarius. Next base: position 21,605 of record JAGFPH010013411.1, read on the forward strand.
ATATTAAAGGATTTTTTACTTCTCGGTCTGACCCAATTATTAGTGTTATTTAGTAAGCACGAAAACTACGAAGGTATCCTGTTCAAAATTACACAAGATACCCTTAGTTTATAACATATTATAATTCAGAAGATTTTTGTAACACCAACGATTATAATAAGTGCATTTAATATAATTTTATTTCCATTATTAATCAACAGTAAACTACACAAAAGTAAGTAGTGAATAAATACTAGATTTAATACAATTAAAAATGTAAAGTACGAATACATGATCCAAGTGTATTAATATCGTTCAAGATAACAAAGCATGTGTTTAAAACTTGTAGCTTTACCCTCCGTTTCCCAAGATAATAATAAGAAGAAATGAATTAAATTTTAATTTTTATAGTTAAAAAAACTCGATGTTAAAAAATTGCTACATTTCATACTAACATACAGTTTAACCTTGTTTTCAAATCCTAATAGAGTGAAATAGACGAAACACTTCAACTGATAAAATAAGGCTGCTCCAACTGTAAGTTTACCTTTTTTGTCACTTTGTAACAAAAAGTAAACTGAATGGTCATTTTAAAAAGTAATTTTTCTGTTATAAAAAAGTCTTAAAATTACATGCGACAGAGATAATATAACATAAAGTGCTTATAAGATCTGTGCAAAAAATATAGTTAATTTTGAATCGCACAATATTTCCATACTTTAAGTATTCTAAATATAATTATATAATATTGAAAAGGGTACAGAAACATGGTAAACATACTACAGGCAAACTTTCTGCTATTCTAAAACTTACGGTACTTTTTGACTCGAGATTTTCCAACTTAACAATGTTCGTGTGAGAAAGGCAGTCGATACAACTACACAGTTTGTTGCTTATAATACTGTTCTTTTAAAGTATATTTTTTAATAATGAACTTGTATATAAATAAATATCAACATTTATATGCAAGCTTAAGTTATAATTGCTTTAAACTTTTGCAATAACTAAAATTTATTTAGAAACCATTTGATAAATGTTGCACAAATTAATAAACATTGAAATTGAGCAATACTACTTAATGTAGATTGTGTTTCGGATAGTTTCGTAATTGAATCCATCAGACTCAAAACACAAATGTTTTAACTTTTCTGTTGTTACCTTGCTCTCCGCACGTTAAATTTATAGACGCATGAGGGATCTCAATATATTGAAATTGAGAGAAGGTACATCAACCTAACGTTTTAAAATTGCAATGCGAAAGAAATAATATAACATAAAGCGCTTATTAGTTCTGTACAAAAATAGAGTTAATTGTGATTTGTACAATATTTTCATACGTTAAGATTTATATTTAATTATAAATATAATTATATAATCTTGAAAAGGGAACAGAAGCATGGTAAACATACTACAGGCAAACTGTCTGCTATTCTAAAACATACTTCTTGACTCGAGATTTTCCAACTTAATAATGTTCGTGAGAAAGACAGTCGTTACAATGACTGAATTTGTTGGTTATAATATTGCTCTTAAGAATAAAGTATTAAGAATGAACTTCTACATAAATAAATATCAGTATTTATATGCCAGCTTGAATTATAATTACTTGAAACTTTTGCAATAACTTAAATTTATTTAGAAAACATTTGATAAATATTGCACAAATTAATAAACATTGAAATTGAGCAATACTACTTTTAATGTGGATTGTGTTTGGGATAGTTTTGTTATTTAATCCCTCAGACTCAAAACACAAATTAATGTTTTAACTTTTCTGTTGTTACCTCGCTCTCCACCCGTTAAATTATAGACAATGATGGATCTCAATATATTTAAATTGAGAGAAGGTACATCAACCTAACTTTACAATATAACAATGAAAATAATATGTTTTGGATACCCAAGCACTGCACATAAGTGAATGACAACAAATTAAAATCATGCACACATTTTCAAAGAAAAACTTATTTTAATATTTATTTTCTTTTTCTATTAAATTAAATTTACAGTAATGTCTGTATCAATTTAAAGTGCAAGAAAAACTTAATTAATTGTCCAATTTACAAGTTACCAAATTGTATCATAAATAATAAGTTACATAAAAACAAACAAACAAATAAATAGTAAAAACAAAATTTAATTTTAAGAAGTATTCGTGACGTCAAATAATATATTGTTTCAATTTAGAAATGATTTACTGAAGGATTATAGAGCCGAAAGTTAGTTATGTCTCTTCTACCAAATTTTAACATAAAGTATAATAAAGCAAGTTAACAGAGATTTCTGTTTACATAAATATTACGAAGAACATTTTTGTTTAGAACGTACAACTGTCTAAAGATTCAAAATTACATTTTTAGATGCAATACAAAAGAACAATTGTTGTACAATTTGCTGGCTTAAAGGAATGCAGTCTATATGAAAATTTGCCCTGCAGAAGTAAAACATTTGTGACTTTTCAAATGCATTCCCCGATTTTCTTTAATGTAAGTTTTGTTTATTAAAGAAAATCGGGGAATGTAATGTACGTTTTGTTTTAGAGACACTTCACTGATGTTCGCTAAAACATGGCTGCAGGACGTTTATTTGTACCATTTATACACATGAATATGAGTTAGGAAATTGTTGAAAAGGAGAACGAAAGAAAAGAAACTAACAACAAACAACACTTCTAGACAACTCTAAAATTATTTCGTTGTCCCCCATAAATGTTTTCCCCACCTCTTAGTTTTAGACCTAAAACACCCGTTTGAGACGTGCAATTTAATAGCAACTAACAAATCCACAACTTACTTGAGCTCATATTTACTAAAATCAGTTTTTCATAGAATTTAGGCGAATAAATGGGACGGACAAGTTTAAATTTTGGTAGAATTGCGATTTTATACCTTCTATGATGTTAATCGTGAAAACAAAGTTAGTTGGTGATTCTTAGAGGAAATGTTGTTTTCTACACGAATGGATATGAAGCAAATTGGGTTACGATGCACTTACACAAAAAATTTAAAAGTGACCTTTTTCGTTGTTGTTTTTTCAGTATGACGGAAAACGCAAAGGAGTGGGGATGACGAAACTTGGGTGACCTTGGGTTTTAACTCTCTTACCATTCTGAACAACATATAAAATATCAGACTTACCCCTCTACCGACTGAACTACTGTATTAGTTAGATATCCTTGGGTAATCATAGTTAGCAAAAGTAAATTCACTAGATTATATAGCGTATATAAATGGTTGTGAAAACTTAGTTTTTAACAAATGTATACTACACTTTTGAGAACAAAGAGCAAAGCAAGTAAAATGTGCAGTTTGAATGCCATTTTTGAAGTTAGGTTGATGTACGGTACCTTCTCTCGATTTCAATATATTGAGATCCCTCATGCGTCTATAAATTTAACGTGTGGAGATCAAGGTAACAACAGAAAAGTTAAAACATTTGTGTTTTGAGTCTGAGGGATTAAATTACGAAACTATCCGAAACACAATCTACATTAAGTAGTATTGCTCAATTTCAATGTTTATTAATTTGTGCAACATTTATCAAATGGTTTCTAAATAAATTTTAGTTATTGCAAAAGTTTAAAGTAATTATAACTCAAGCTTGCATATAAATGTTGATATTTATTTATAAACAAGTTCATTATTAATAATTTATACTTTAAAAGAGCAGTATTATAAGCAACAAACTGTGCAGTTGTATCGACTGCCTTTCTCACACGAACATTGTTAAGTTGGAAAATCTCCAGTCAAAAAGTACCGTAAGTTTTAGAATAGCAGAAAGTTTGCCTGTAGTATGTTTACCATGTCCCTGTACCTTTTCAGGATTATATAATTATATTTAGAATACTTAAAGTATGGAAATATTGTACAATTCAAAATTAACTATATTTTTTGCACAGATCTTAGAAGCACTTTATGTTATATTATCTCTGTCGCATGTAATTTTAAGACGTTTTTATAACAGAAAAATTACTTTTTCCAATGACCATGCGGTTTGCTTTTTATTACAAAGTGACAAAAAAGAAAAACTTACAGTTGGAGCAGCCTTTATTAAAGATAATGTAAATAAACATTCACTGCAATAAAATTTAAATCTTTGTTAACATATCGAACGTCCTTATTAATTAACAAAAAGTAAATCCTTTGTTTAACTAAGCTAATGTATAATTTAGCAATTAGGTATTCTCTCTGCAAAAACGTGACGCCGTTAAATCCCAGATTAGAATTTCTTGGAGAGGTAATTGAAAACATGGATGCAAAACGTGGGTAGCTGTTATGCTATACTTTACTTAAACAGTCGAAAGTTTTGTCTGTTTTGTTCTTTCAATAAATATGTTTTATATTGTATTCATTCGTACAAGGTTTTATTGATTTCCTTTCACAACAACTAATCAAAGTGTTAGATTGTATTTATTTCTTTATGACTTTATATAATATGTTTAGTGATGTAAAGTATCCCTTCATCCCTTTATGTATAATATGCTATTCCTTATAAACCTTTTGATGAACTCGCACGAATAATAGAAAACATAAATTATAGGTCCATTTTGTATCGAACATAATAAAAAGTTGACGCTGGCAATTATAACTCACGCAAAAGCAAATCTTTTAAAGATACATAACGTAATTCTTAAGGGGTAAATGGTTGATGATATTGCTTTTGTCATGAAATATTTGACGAACTGCATATAATCATCAAATTTTCGCTAAGATCTAAAGACCACTAGCTGGGTAGATGCTAACGTAAGCATAGGAGCTACATGTTTGTTCTAAATTGTCGAAAATATAGTAAAAGCAAAACATTAATTTATTGTACCTTGTACATAAAAAATGAATTAAAGAGAAATAACATTGAGTGATATAATTTAATTATTATTATTTTGCAGGATTGAAAATATATATATATTACGATTAAGTTTATTACAAAATTTCGTAAAAAAAACTGATATTCAAATTTAATAAATAGTATTCAAATTGTGTTTAATCATTTATAACACATTTAATGCCTACATTTTTATTTGAAATAA
>JAGFPH010013412.1:8695-26606 GCA_018207615.1 Philaenus spumarius
TCGCAAAGGTGTTCTTTTTTGGCAACGGCGAATCTCCCTTAATTCTTTATCAAAATTAGTGATTCAAACATCATTTTAAAGCTTAGGCCTACGTTCCCCGCTATTGACAACAAATAGACAAATATCTTAAAATTTATTTTTTCGTTAAACAAATTTATTTAAAAAAACTTTCACATGAAAGATCTAATGAAATGCTCTACCTATTAACAATCTGTTTAACTAACATGACAGCTGTTAGTTAGATTGTTTACATTCTATATGCAAGTGTAATCTATCTAGCGAATCAATCAAATTAAATCAACATAAAGCGTTATAAACCATTATAAACTGTTATTTATAAATCTATTAATAAACGTAATTAACTTAAATAAATCAGGTAAGTAGGCTACTCCTAACTTGCGACAGCTAGTGGTGTTTTTTTATTTACAAATAATTGTTTCTAAGAATGTATTTTGTGTGTTTATTTGTGAAGTTTTGTTTTGATTTATGTAATGCAAATATAATTTAACAATACACGGTTAAGGGTCTGCTCCAGTGAATGAGAAAGTAACCGGAAACGCCAGCGCTTCTCTCTAAATCCGTATCTAAACAGTGCAATTTCTTGCGGCTGAGCGCTTTGACATTGCCTCATTTCAAACCATTTTATAAATCTTTCTTTTGTAATTGAGTGGTGAAAAAAAACTGAATTCTTTATAAAATTGCTGATCCGGCTTGCTTTCAACTTTTAACTATACATTTTTACTTTCTCCCCCTATACCATAGTATATGGAGAAAGTATTGTATTCGTCAAAATTTTCGAGTTTGAGTTTTTGGTGGAAATATCCGTTTTGGGTCCCCCTGAACCTAAAAAAGTGGTTTTCGGAGTGATGTCTGTGTGTGTGTCTGTGTGTCTGTGTGTCTGTGTGTCTGTGTGTCTGTGTGTCTGTGTGTCTGTGTGGATGTTATCAGACCTAGAGCCTAAACCAGTCGTCCGATTTTGATGAAATTTGGTATGGAGGTATTAATCCACGGTATCTCCAGGTGTTTTTTTCATTTTTGTGAATTTTTTATTTTTAAGGGTAATTTTCCCATAAAAACCCTTAAAATAACGGAAAAATCAACTTTTCTCCAAAACGGCTCTAACGATTTTGATTAAAATTTTATAGTTTATTAGGGACCTAAAGTACTATAAACTGTAAAATTTTGATCAAAATCGTTCGAGCCGTTTTTGAGAAAAGTTGGTTTTTTCCGTTATTTTAAGGGTTTTTATGGGAAAATTACTCTTAAAAATAAAAAATTAAGTACCTATAATGAGGGAGAAAGTATGTGTCAGTTTCCTGATACCGTTTATTTATTGTGTAAAGAAAAAATTTCAAACTTGGTACTTCAAAAATGTCAATCAAATGACAAATGAAAAAGAATTTTAAAAATTTGAAAAGCAAAACGGATGCTCATTGTGACTGTGCTTAAAATCGGATCTTGCAAACAATTGTATGATAAAAAATAAACGAAATAAATGGTTTGAAATTTAACATTGCTCTTATGGGATAAAAATCGAAGATCGCCGCCACTACAGCAGACCCTTAATTTTTTTACGGTTTTCATTTCAATACAGCAATGAGTCTTCTATGATTTTGTGCACGGCAATGTGAGCTAGGCATAATGTATGGTACTTATTAATTTAATAATGCCCTTCGCTTAACTTAGAGTTTGAAATTTTTAAATCTTCCCGTTTTAGATCACATGCAATTGTTGTTGTACTAAAAATTACAGATAGTACTAAAATTATATTAAACAAAATAAATATTTACAACAATAGTTTAGTTATGGTAACAAAATATCTGCTATTATTGCCAACATTTAAAAGAAAATGTTTCCCAAATACTTCTCATATATATTTAGATACCGATCTTTATCAAATAATACCGATCTTTATATACATTATTTGAAAGCAGCAAACGAGAATTGTATTTGATTACTACTAGGCCTATACAAAATAAAAGAAAGGTCATTTTATTCTAAAATATAACTTTGCTTATAGAAATATATTATTATCAGAAATAAGTGAGAGGTAAGTAAAAGTTATATTTATAAATGTGGCTAATTCTCTCGTGCTTCTTGGGAGGTCTTAGTTGATCTTAATCACATGTTGTATGTTTTAATGTTGTACGACTCGCTAACGTATTATTGATTTCTTTGGCTATATGTTGGCATTAAATGAATGAATGCACGAAAATGGAAAACGCTCTTCTTAAATCATTTTCACATATACGTCAAAATATGCAATGACATGATATATTAATCATGTAAATTAAGAACATCTTTTTGTATTGGGCATCTGGAACTGTTAAGTAACTGAAGGAGAAGATAATTGAAACATTACAAATAATCCTGGTCTACAAGCATATTGTATGGACCATCGCAGGAGAGCCTATGGGGCAATGTTATTAGTGACATATTATCCAGTGAGACTATGGAACTTCCCAATGGAGAGTCTGCAAACGCATACTATGAGCCATACTGCAGAACCATTCTCAAAGAAGTTTGATAAGGCATGTTATGAGTGACACAGCATGACGATCCGTAAGGGAGTATGTGCAGACGTATTATAGACGTGGTGAACCATCTCTAAAAGAGCCTGCCGGTGCAGCATACTATAATTTTGTAAAAAATCATCCCCAGGGGAGCCTGCAAAAGCACACAATATGCGACCATCTTCAAAGGAGTTTGGGGAGGCATACAGTGGAGATGGAATAAACCATCCCAGAAGAAACTACATATTTAGTTTCTATATGAGTTGCAGGTATTATGAGTGACAGATTATGACCCATTCCCACGGAATATGGGTTTAACCATTCCCATTGGAGCCTGCTGAGGTAGCATACTATGAGCAACTTGGTATGAACCATTCCCAGTGGAGCCTGACGAGGTAGCATAATATAAGCAACATGGTATGGACCCATTCCCAGTTGGGCCTGCTGAGGTAGTAACTATGGGCGGCATGTTATGAACTATTCCTATTGGAGCTTGCTGAGGTAGTAACTATGGGCGGCTTGGTATGAACTATTCCTATTGGAGCCTGCTGAGGTGGTATATTATGAACGACACAGTATGAACCAATCTTAGTGAAGCCTGGCTGAGGTATCTCGATGTTATAAGCCACACGAAATGGACCATTTTCAGAGAGCTTGCTGAGGTAGCATACTACGAGGTCATCATACACTGTTGTTCCTTAGTCCACAACTACTTATATAAGGTCGTAAGTTCAATGTTTTTGAAATTTCCTTGTATAAAGTTGACAAAGAACTTAACTTACAGTACCAAAACTTTCACAAATGAGCATAAAACACTTTACATTTTAAATTTGCATATCAATTTAATTTGAAATTTAGTCTAGGTTTATATTAATATTTATTTTAACGTACATTATTAATAACTACTAGTATCATCTATTTATTACAAATTACTTACGGTTAGTAGCTCAATTTTAATATTAGTTTTTTTTTACACATTACACTACTATACTTTAACAGACTTGGAAATATCGCAGAAGGTGTACATTAATAGGCGAAACAAATTTAACATGCTGTATTATACATAACGGTAATGCAAACTTAGTCGATTGTTATAGAAACTTTGTAGAAACTATAAACATCGATTAAAATAAAGCAAATTTTCTTTCAAATCTGTTCTTATTTTTTTAAGTTATCCGAAACAAGGGTACAAAAACTAAATAAAGAGTGTAGCTTTTATAATGTCATTATAAATAAATACAGAATCAGTACAATACTACATAGAAACTGCATAGATAAATTAAATTTCTTTAATTAAAAAATAATGTAATGACTCTACTTTAACAATATTCTAGGAACATACTAATCTTTATTAGTTTCTGTTTATTAATAGCTAAATACAATAATTTGGTTTCCAGGTATCGGAGATGATTGTAGGTGACCTAACACACAAGACGCCAAATCAAATAGTATAACCTTGTGGTTATTGTATTCATTCTTCATTCATTGTATTTGTAAATACTTCATTATATACTGTAATTTATTAAGAAACGTTTTATATTAAAACTGTATATTATGAAAGATATCTTAAGATAAGATTAACTTGTAAATATCTTTAAATAAACGTGTTTTACACGTTCATGTAACACATTTTTTTTAATGCAAATCAAATACTTAAATTTAAAGGATTAATTTTGTAAATATAAAGAAAGTTATTTTTATTGTTACAAATATCTGAAGGTCTGAAAACATTTTTATAATGCAACAAATTGTTTTTCAGAACGTAATTTTCAATTATAAATTAATTTTAGATCTTAAATCATCTCGAAGTCTCAAATTGTTGTCAATGCTATTCCTCCCAAATTATACTCGTCCTTAAGATGACCAATATAAAAGAGGCAAGGAATTCAAACTCACTAAGATCTGTGTTCTAATTATTGATTGCTTACATTAATGACCTTGTGAAAGATTTTAAGTTTGTGTAAAACTTATTTAAACTATACATTATTGTAGTTTTGCAGCTTTTACATTAGTGATAAGTATTATAATTTTCCTTATGAAGATTTCATAAAGTTAAATAATTACTTTAATACTTTGATTTATATTTGTGTAATGTATTTAGTTAAAAACAAATAAGTAAGATTGTAAAAAAGCTTGTTTTAAGCAGACACAAACTTTGAAAATAACAGTTTCTTGGAAAACATAAAAATACCAAAAATAAAAACTGTCAATGTTGAAAATATCAATTAACTAATATTGAAAACGATCTATGAAAATGTTTAGACTTTTGCTAGTGTATATAATCAATTATACAAGTGTTTGCTCAATAACATAACCTAAAAGTCCTCGTTGCGAATAAACTAAGACTCAGCAGAATAATATAGGTATATATGTTATTTTTAAAATAGTTTACAGTAAAATAGTTTACATTAATAATTTTGTTTCAGTGTACAGTAATTGTGTTTTCCCGATACACTATAGTAAGTAGAAATAACAGCTAACGACATTTGTATTTTAACTTAACCACTGAATAAATTAAAAGTAAATATTTTGTAGTATTAGTGTATTAAAAATATTCCTAAACCATAATTATGTTGCAATGTTCGCCATAAAGTATAGCGGCCTCTCTACTGTGTTTACAATATGAAAATAATTTATTTATTAGTAACAAATTTAAATACATTTTAAATGTTCTTTTTGAAGGATTTACAAAACATGAAATCCCTTACCCTTCACAGACAGTTAAACCACGCAATAAGGATAAATACAAAATAATAAAACTACGTTTATCGAAGGGTTTAATATTGAGTTACATTATTGTAGTTTAGTAGAGCCGTCTCTCTTTATCTTATTTATGTTTCTCATTAAACAGTAACGCATTATTATCTTTTATCGTATAGCCTAGATGGAACCGTGTCCGACTAGTGAACAACAGACCAGAATGCGTCCATGTTGCTTGAAGAATGCCGAGGTAATTTGATCTAAAGTCGTGAGCAGCGCCATCATTATGCTTTCAATTAACTAAGTAATCGCTTGATGGCTTGACGCCTTTTCACGTCGCCGCAACCTCGTATATAGTCTATCCAATTATTCAAAATTTTAACTAGCTGGCGTTCCTTTTTGCTTTTGTATTTATTATTCAACCTCGTCCTATTGACCTAAAACTTAAACTATTGATTTTGTACACATTCTTTTACAAAATCTTTGATGTATTTATAATTTATTTTATCCCAGTTTAATCCTAGGGGATGGCATGACGTCAAGCAAAATTTGTATACATCAAGCACAGCAATGTTGTGCCAACTTATTTAAAGAAACCAGTTTTTAAGAAAATGTAACTCATAAACTATACGTGATAAAGGCAAGAAAATTTTTTTACATTATTACAATTTGAGATATGGGGCTACAAGGTCATAAAAACCTTGAAAGGCATTAAAAGAAAAGCAGCATAATAAGAAATAGTGCCAATGGTGAAAATAAATGATGATATTATTTATAATAATAATACTTATAAGTCAAAATAAAGAGTGAAAATATGAGGGTGGGACAAAAGCCCCGAAATGCAGAAATCACAGACAGTGCAAGTAGGCCTATCATACAACTTCTTTAAAATGTTCAGCTTGGAAAGTAATCAATGTGGTGTTCAACTGGACCTATAATATTGCTATTTGAAATGTTTTGATATATTATTTTCATATCTACGAAACTATGCCAACTATGGAATCTTTTGAAGAAGTGACCAAATTAAAATTTTTTGAAAGGGTTTATGAACACTCGTGAATATGACACAACCACAAGCATGGTATTTTTTCTATCCCAAATTTTGTATTAGTTTCTTACAAATATATAAATTAAAAAGGTTTTCTGTTTTTTACAATTAAAAAATTTGTCTTTTGAATAATAGTTTAACATATTATTTTAGCTATATAAAAATACTGAATAGTGATTTAAATGATTGTTGATTAGACGGTTATATTCGTCGTCTGTATTTTAAAATATAGTAAAAAATATATAAAAATGTTAGGTGTACATAAAATAATAGTTTTTTACTTTCATGTGGTTACAATACAGGGCTATGAAACAACTGAAGGGATTTTAGTCGTAGGTTTAGTTTACAAATGTATTATTAATTCACTATCGAGTGAATTAGTTAATTTAGCCAGCTGTTTATTATTTCACAAAAACCTTATCCCAAACCAACAATATTTGCTGCTTTTTTGCTTTTTCCATAAATTCTTAACAAGAGTATTATCTAAACTGATACATTCATAAAAAAAGCAAATTAAATCAAATTTAGAACATGTTAAATTATCTTGTTCTGCATCGTTTTGTTCACTGACAGTTATGGGTTCATTATCCCTTCCACTCTCATCCAACAAAACAGATTCCTTGCTTGTTCTTCACTCAAATTATGAGAGCATTTAGTTTTTTTTTTTTAATATGCAACTTAAAATACCATCTAGACTACACCTAATACCAAAAATACAATAAACTTAAAAAAATAACAACAACTAAAATATCATCGTTTTGGAAATGTGTACGTAGGTCTAAGCAAAAGCGTGAGGTGTAAAACACACTTGTCCGAGTTTGACGATGTGACAGTGGCGCCCCAACAGTTTGACCTTGAGTCAGTGACTGCATGAGGAAATGAAAAGGTACCAGGAAGGGCGCCAACAGAAACAAAAAACTTTTAAACGTAAAAAAGAGAGACTGTCTTTGGTGGATTCAACCCGGCGCGTGTGGGTGAGGGATAGTTCGTAATGTTTGGTGAAATTTTGAGTTCTGAGAAAAAACGCTTAGTGAAAGTAAATAAAATTACAGCAACATACATTTTATACATTAAGGGCTGCTATTTTGAAGCGGCACCAAATACTACACATTTTTTCTTCTAAACTTCAACTTTTAAGAGAAATTATGCAAATTGATATAACTGAGACAAGTTATATCAAATTATTCAGAAATTAATGAAAAAAACTCTTATTCTCAGGTAACAATCAGCCAAAAATGGTATTTTCAACCACTTAAAATTGAGGTATAATAATAAATTTAGACTAGCTTGAATATAAATAAAAGGACTAGGCTCTAATAAGCATAAAATAAAAACAAAAAAGTAATAATAAAATGTTTGGTGTTCCAAAGCCCCTTATCGAAATAATTATATTATTTTAGACAGACATTTTTTAATTCAAACCCATATTTGAGGAAACATTTAGGCTAAAAATAATTAATTTCATAATCCCAATAATAATCGAGAGGACGGTTGAAGGAAAACAAAAAAATGTGCAGTTTGTAAGAAGAATGCAAGGAAAAAATGTGCAAAATGCAATGTTTGACTTCATGTAACCTGCTTCACTGATTGGCATAAGATCAAAAAGATGTTTTTCATACTCTCTAACAGTGTTCTTTGGCGTTTCTTTTTTCATTTATTTTATATAGGCTATTCATAATTTATTTATCATTGATATTTATGTCAACTCTTATCAGTTTTGTAAACATGAATAACTTTGCAATTGAATAAGATTTGCTTTTAATTTTTCCCTCCATATTTTCACGATCCCCATTGGGGATTTTTTGAAAAAATAGATTTTTGTAGAAAAAATGACGAATATGCTTAAAACAAAGTTATTCAATGTTTATTACAAACATTTGCAACAATAATAACGAAAAGAGCGTAAGCAGCAAAGCCACATTATTATAGTCAAATTTTCTTATCCGGGAATAACTAGTATTATAGTCTATATACACTAACTTGGCGTCTGTACCCTTAGCTACCTGCTACAGACCGTTCCCGTTCCCTCTCACTCCCTTTCTCACACATCTGTTTCAATAATTTAGTCACCTACTTTGTTAACCACTGCACTATTATACTTTTTTTTTGTGACTCACAATTTCAAATTTTTGTAAGGATAATTTATAAAGTTCGGGAAAATATAAGAAAAATGATACTAAACATGACGTTATTACGTTTGTAAAATCCATTTATGTTACTACATGTTTATGCATTACTTCAGTCTTATTTAACTTGTCATGTTATAAGTAAACATTTATATTTTTACAACTAGTTTATTTCACATAATATTTTTACCTTAGGAGTCTTAAAACAAAATTACATTTACTTTATAATGCGATATACTCATTCCATATTATTTCATAAAACAAAAACAAAATCATTAATAAGTCAATTGAATTTTAATTGTTCGTGAAGAGTATTATAGTACAACTTAGTAATAATTTGTAGAGTAAATGTGTATGACGGCGGCTAGTGGAAACCTCTTCCCGCTGATTGAAAACAAAACTATACGTGTCACTAAAAAGTTTCAAGTTAGAAAATTTTATGAAATAAATAATGCATGCTAAACAATTCTGTTGTTTATATTTAATTTCCTAACAAACTTAAATAAGACTGAAGTAATGAATATTCATGTAGTAACATGAATTTTACAAACGTAATAAAGTCGTGTTTGGTATCATTTTTGTTATTTTTTCTGAACTTTATAAATATCCTTACAAAAATTTGAAATTGTGAGTCACAAAAAAAAAGTATAATAGTGCAGTGTTTAACCCAGTAGGTGACTAATTATTGAAACAGGTGTGAGAAAGGGGGTAAGAGGGGACGGAAAGGGTCTGTAGCAGGTACCTAAGGGTACAGACGCCAAGTTAGTGTATACAGACTATAAATACTGAGTTTCCTATGAATTTTGTTCATTGGTCCGGGAACTGCACCAAAACCTTTGCACAGGATTATAATAAATCCGCTTGCCTATTTGGGCTGATTGGACCAATTGAACCCATCTCCGTTTATTCAATGAATCATCATATCATTTTCCAGAAATTAGATTGTCCATTACTTTGAAACGAAGTTAGATATTAAGCTCTAGTTTGCACCATTTTGTTTCTCTTTTAATAAGCTTTTCAATGGTGTATTACATGACCTACCTTTATAATTGAAATTATTGAAGTGTACCCAAGCGAACATAAATTAAGTACGAGCAAGATATCGGGACATAGATCATTCGCTATTTTAAATTAATTTTAATGTTAACTAACTTTATTTAAAGAGTGAACGATTTTCTTAATTTATTAAAGAGTATGTATTTGTAATTAAAACAACTTTAAAAAAGTGTTTATATTAATATAAACTATATCAATCAAAAATACAAGTTTTTTTCTTGTTTACAAAACATTTGCTTATAGCACTTATGGTTATATAAATTGCTCAGAAGAATAAATTAGCAAGATTATATTTTATATTCTAATTTTCAAGTATTTAGAAAAAAGTAATTCTTTAGAGAATGCCACTGATTTGTTATTGAATCCGGCCTGCATTGATTAGTTTTATAAATTACTACTTCATCATCTCAAATAACGTTCTGGTAACCTCTGGGTACTAAATGTGATTTATAAAAACAGCCCAAGAACATCACGTTTACAAATAAAATCAATGTTTCTTTTTGTTTTTAAAGTATGCTTTGTACTTTTCTCAATCACTACTTTGAAACTTGTACATGGACAGTACACAACTGGCCTACATACAATAAAGTATTATATCCGCACTAATTAAATCATGCAATGTTATCCAACAGTGGTTTAGTAGTCTATTGTTATTAGAATGTTAGCATGATACTTCGAGGTCTAATTATGAATCTGGGAGGAAATTATAATTCCCTCATGAATTCTAACTCGGCTCCATTGTGGAAGTGGAAGTATTTAGTGGGGGAAACACTCCCCACCAGCTTGCATATTATAGTTACCATTATCACAATCCTCTTCTTTCTCCTTGGAGGGCCGCACCGGTACCGACGGTCAGTCTGACCGGCTTACTACGTAATTCAAATATATGGATGAAATAAAAAATAGTTTATTTTTTATTTTTGAATGAACGACTTTATTGTTTAGCATCGCTTGGCCGGAAGAAAGCTGAGCTGGCGATGGTGACAGCCCAGGTCAGGGATTACGTTCTACAAACGTATTACACTTTTCCAAACCGGAACTAAGAGCGGGAACAGGTTTGAGACAAGTCTGGAGCCAGTTCTCGGTTTGGTAGCCGGATCTCTAACTAATTACAAAACAACTCAACTACTAGTAAACCGTAAGTTTTGTTCAGTACCGCATCATAAATGTTCGAGCAATAATGTTTAGTATTGTCAGATTTATGTGATAGAATTTTCGTGGAAAGACTTTCAGTTTCGATGATAGATCAAGATCAATGATAGATCTGTTTTAAGGAACAGAATATTTGGTTTTTACAACTATTGTATCCAATTTATGCTTTTATGGAGTTGATTTTTTGTTTTCAATCATATTTTATGAAACATTAACAACACAAAATATTTTATATTGCTTAGTATTCAAAATAGTAAATTGTGTATGTTGTTTCTGTGTTACAAGAAAGGCAATAGAAATAATTTCAAAATTAAATCAGAGAGTTAAGCAGGGATTGTTTATAGATTTGAAAATACTAACATTCCCAAGTGTGAACAGCCTGAAGTAATATTATGTTGTCTATTTAGGGGCAATACAGGTATTTATGGCAGTACAGTAATATAACACAGGTTTCATTAATATCTGAGATTTTAAATGTGATCAAAATAAACAGAATAAGACTCCCATGTCAAAATTGTCTTATGTAATAAACTTCCAGAATCTATAAAATTTATTGACATGCATACAAATAATAGACTTAATAAACCGTCTTTTGTTGCTGAGGATTGTAGCCTATATTCGCCGTAAAAGTTGTATTTGTAGCCTCCGTAGATTGAGTTTTGCTGCCCTTATGACTTACTCACGTAGGCCTAAATATTGAGGATGTATAATTTTATTATTTCGCAAAATCGGTAATTCAATCCCAAAATGATTTATTAACTAGGCCTACATCATTTCAAAGCTGTCTTTAGTATGGAAATTATTATTAACATTATTTTATCAACATGTAGGCCGGTGAAAGTTTAACAACGTATATTGCCAATTATGAAATAATTTTTGTTTTAGGAATTACAAAAAGTTTTGACTAAACGTAGTTCGAGTTCGTCTCGGGACCCAAAATTCGTACTATATAAGTCATCAAGAAAAAAAATCATTTTGACAACAATAATTCACCAAAACGTCATAAACTCAATATATTAAAACTAACCATATATAACCAATAACAATAACTTGTTGGAAATGGAGACGGCTCCCAAACACGGTTCAGTGCTACCACCAAGTAAAATATAATTTTAACTAGCAGGGGAGAATAAATGAATGAAAGAAATGTAGGGTAAATACCGAGAGTTCACTGGCCTATGAATATATAGAGCTTAAGAGTAAAAACTTATATCAAAGCCCACTAAAGAATACCGTTGCGAGGCGGCCAATAGGATGGGCGCGCAGCGTTGCCATATCTACTAGCCTCGAACACTCCTGGTATTTACCGCTCGAGGCTTGATCGCACAGTTTAAAGAATTATAAATGCGTTGATTCAGCCGCAGTCAGTTAGAAGCGTGGGAAGAACGTGACAACGTCGCACTACGGCGATTGGAGCGTTCAAGGCCTCAGTGTACACAAGCCCGTCCCTCAACGGTATTCTTTAGTGGGCTTTGATAAGACATTTAGGTTTCCAGCTTCATAGCCCGTTTCCGTTTTCTAGAACAGCAAGTACCTTAGATTGTCCAGAACCGTCTAAACATTCTAGCCCATTCTCGAACCTTCTGGAATATTCTATAACCTTCTGGAATATTCTATAATCTTCTGGAATATTCTATAATATTCTGGAATATTCTATAACATTCTGGAATATTCTATAACATTCTGGAATATTCTTTAACCTTCTGGAATATTCTATAACATTCTGGAATATTCTATAACATTCTGGAATATTCTATAACCTTCTGGAATATTCTATAACATTCTGGAATATTCTATAACCTTCTGGAATATTCTATAACCTTCTGGAATATTCTATAATCTTCTGGAATATTATATAATATTCTGAAATATTCTATAACCTTCTGGAATATTCTATAACATTCTGGAATATTCAAGAACATTCTGGGTATATTGTTAGTGCAGTCAGGGACCCTGTGCAGTCTCAGCCACATCGGAACTCAATTCCCAACTGCTCCACCAAATTCCAAAATGCGTCCACTGGTGTGATGCGCTCTTTGAACACCCATATCTCCGAACCCTGCAGTTCCCAATCCGAGACCTTCTTCATGGATGGGGATGGAGGACTTCCATACACTATGGGGCTGCGGGTTGTGTTGCGGAGTTATATTGGCACGCATGTACAATATTGGCTTTTATTTGTTACAATTATAGGATATATATATATGTATATATGTGTTCGCACTCTAGCGCCCGCATTTTAAGTCCGATTTAAAATCGGACGAGTTCGTTAGACAAAATATCCAACAATCGGAAGCAAGTGTTTTGACCGGAAGTAAAATTTTTTTGAGATTTTTCCTACGAGAATGAATTTGTTTTTGAGTTTTTCTACAAATATAAATGTAGGATGTTATTCTGCACATTTCGTTTTTTACGCGAGCTTATAGCTCGCTTGGTTCCCCCAAAATCAATCAAAACGTGAAATACCATAGAAGTACCCGGTTCAAAGCCATGTGGTGGGGTTGGCGTGCGTAGCACGCAATGTTTTGTGTGTTGAAGATACTCTGAATATCCGGAATGTCGTGCGAAGCACGCAATGCTTTGTGTATTGAAGATACTCCCAATATGCGGAATGGCGTCCGAACCATTTTGCAGCTATTCAGCACCGTCGTGAATAGACCTATTTCCCAAATTGTTGGTTGAAACTATAAAACATAGGCCTATAAACTTAATTTTGGAAATTTGTTCAACTCACGTCAGCGGTTCAGCTGCGTGGTCGGATTATTTTCAACACCACTGATTAATTCAAATATTCAGCATTACTGTACTTTTGAAAATAAAGAACATGGTGGGGAGGGTTTGATCTATACCTTTTAAAGGAATTTCCCAGTGACGGCACTTATTCAACAACAATGTCAAAATGCAAGTCTTTTTCATCAATAACCTTACAAAGAATATCAAGTTTTTGTTTTCACTACTTCAAAATACATGAAAGGCACTGTAGTTAATCTACACTCGGTATGACGAGGAATCACCTACTTTTACATAGACAATAAATTTACATAAATTTAAATGTCCTATTTACTAGGACATGATTTATTTTATTAGTTTGCAAAAAGTGTACGGGCATTACGGTTTGGCTATAGGTTAGATATAAATACCTAACAATTAAATATCACAAGGTTTGAGATTTATTATTGTAAATGCCACATTAACGTTTTAAAGATTCCTTCGGCGAATTAAGTTAATCATAAGTAACACACTTTAGGCTTAACCTAAAATTAGTCTCAGTTGCTGTAGCAAGTGAATTTAATCACATGTTTTTAGCTGTTATTGTATACAACTGGTACCTATGGTATTCAAAATGACAACACATCAGCCTCCGTATATAATCTATATCTATCTATATAAAAACGAAATGGCACTGATTCATTCATCAGCAGAACTAAAAATCTACTGAACCAAATGAGTTCAAATTTGGCATGCATGTTCAGTTGGACCTTTAGACGCGCACTAAGAACGGATTTTGAAAACATCCCAAATATACGCCCAATATTCGCGTTTTTCTAGCGATTTTTTGCGTTTTCTCAGCTTTTTCGAGAACTAATTGGCAGAAAATGTTGAAATTTGGTACTTAGGTTTGTTTAAGGCCTAAAAGTAGTCTGTTAAAAAATGTTTGAGATTCTCCCAAAATTACGCCAGAAATAGGCGTTTTTGCATTTTTCCTTGCGTTTTCAATGCGTTTTTGATCATCCTCAAATTACGCCCGAACGGATTGGAATGAAATTTGGTATGTAGCTTCCTCTAGGGCCTTAGGCGCTCTCTAAGAAAGGGTATGAAAAATTTCGAAATTTTAGGAGGAGTTTGGGGGGATCAAAGTTACTAAAATCATAATTTCAGATCTTTTATTATTATGACAATAGTGCTTTATTATTTAAGATCTATATATATATATATATAATATAAAAATCTAATGGTGTCTGTCTGTGTGTGTGTGTGTATGTGTGTGTGTATGTATGTTACTCAATCACGTAAAAACTACTGGATTTATTGAGCTGAAATTTTTCATGGATATTTTTAGGTTCCCAGATTAAAAAATGAGCATATTTTTATTTAGAAATTCCATCAGGGTACCGCCAAACTGGCTTTGAAAACTTCTTTAACCTTCAATTTTATCTATAAAAATATCAGCTGTTTGTATAAAAAGTTTAGCAACATGTCGTTTGTGACGGTTCCAACGGGGTTGGCGTGCAGAGCACGGGTACAGCAGCTAGTATATATATAAAAGCCAAATACCACTCACTAACTGAACACTTCAAAAGATTACAATTACGTTAAAAAGACTGAAAATACTAACCACCACGGGCAACGCCGTACGTGTCAGCTAGTAATATAATATAGTTTTAAACCAACTTTCGATAGTATTTATTAATTTTGCATTAATAGTTCAACTTGTGCAGAATTTCATATAAAACTAAAGAAGTTAAATACAAAAATTGGAATTAGCTCTGCCTTGTTTCTGATGTTTAGCTCACAACTGCAATAATTTAGAAAATTAAAATTACATTATGTTAGATAGGTAAAGTACTTTAGTACTCTAGTAGCAGAGTAAACGTTAGTATACTTAGAAATTCATTGTATTGTTCAGATTTTGTTTCGAACCATTCTCTCACACAATAAAAAAACGAACTAAACCACTGGCCATACAAAGGCTCCAAGAAAAGATCGGAAGAGCATTTCAAATTACAAATTATAATCGTGCCTCTACAGAATATCTCAGGAGGAACCGACCTACTTCACAAGTATTATTACTTGGACCAAAATAATAAAAACGTTTTGTACACACGTAGGTTCAGAAAAACTTCTTTTCTAGATAACCAATATTTTTTTGTCATTGTAGTATTGAAAATAGATACCATATTGCCATTTAGCAAACATATTGTTATGTAGCATTTTAAAAGTGTACCAAACTACATATTTTAATTTTATATAGTTTCCAAATAGTGGCGTTAATATAATTTGTAACTCATAAATCGAAAATCATTAACTTAAAAAAGTATTACAACAAACAAAATATTTGTAATTTCTAACATTAAACAAAATGTTATTGACAAAGATTAAAACAAAATTGTTGAAAAAAAAACATAAAAGTAAATCGCCATTTTAAATTGGCTTAGGCCCACATTTGTATGGTTGATGAAATCTGCGAAATAAATTAAATCTTAATTATTTCAGATTCCTAAATAACAAATTTTGCTACTAGGCATATCTAGGTGTAGACCACTACTAAGAATTGGGTTTGTCTATAGCTTGTATGCAATTTGAACATTTTTTTAAAATTTGACCATGGTTGAAAAAGGAAATAGTTATTTGTGTATGTAGGGTGCAAAGTTGAGTTTGTCGCACGAGATAAACACTTGACGCCTGAGGCGTAGTAAACTTTGAACCCGTAATACACACAACGTTTTTCCTACGGGATCCATTCGACTGTTAGATAGTGCATTTGGTAGATAGTGTGAATATTAGATGTCTCAACCACGCGAAGGATCAAACACTCGATAGTAGACGCCATTCTGTCAAAGAAATTGACCAATAACAGACAACGAAAATGATTCCATGATCGAAGACTACCTAGCAGTTGAAGACTACCTAACCTAACCTAACCTCATCCCTTTAATGACATGCCGGGGGTGTGTCACAGACGAGTTTGATGGTGGCAGAGATTGGCTCCTCCCACTGCGAAATGGACTATCGAGTGTTTGCAACATCTGCGAAATGGACTATCGAGTGTTTGAAGGGCACCCCTTTCCTACGGCTACATTTTAAATTAGTGTTTTTTAGTTTTATAAAAGATCTGCTTTACAGAGGTTAGTCCCACAACAATCAAAATTTTCAGAACATAGGGTGCAAAGTAAACAGCTGGCTTGCTGTAAAGTAAAACAAAGAGATATAATTTTACTTGACGCTGAACACAAGTAGTTTAGTTTGCGCACTGCTGTGAGTGTACAGAAACGCACTTTATTAATATATATTTTGTCTCTTGTAAAATAAAATTTTTAGATTTTACCATCAATGTAATCCATGTGCCAATGCAAAACTAAAAGTTCCATGTGCCACTTCTACTACTATTAGTACACTTAAAATTGACAAATTTAGTGTATCTCCATGGCAACTGGCAAATCTAATCTATGAGCCAACTATCAGCAGTTGTTGTTTTGTTTGATGTAGACCATCAAACCTCACTTTTATTTTATTTTTACTATACACGTTTGTGATGGATAAAGATATCGATATAAACTTTTACTGTTGAAGAGAATAAAACTATCGAAAATACATATATAACAGTGAGAGTTTACCTACACAAAATATTAGTCGAAGATCAACAAAACAGTCGTATAAAAATGTTATGTCATGAAAAATGTAGTTTAAGAAAAAATATCACTATTCAAGATATTTTAACCATGGAAAAACAAAATTGCCTAGTACTGTACCTTTGTCTGGAAAAAATACATTCAAACAGTGTTGGAATTCATATCTGAGCTCAATAAGGAGTTTTTCCTTGCAGTGTGTACCCAAGCGAACATAAATCAAATACGAGCAAGATCATTCGCTATTTTAAATACATTTTAAATTTACTAACTTTATTTTAAGAGTGAACAATTTTCTTAGTTAATTAAAGATATTTTGTAACTAAAACAACCTTAAAAATGGGTTCCTATTAATATAAATTGTATTAATAAAAAATAAAAGGTTTTTTCTACGGCACTTATGGTCATATAAATTTTCTGGCATCAATTAATAACGGTTCCGTTTTGGAACCTTAGAAAAATCTAGTTTTTTTTTTGTACACTTGTATGAAGTTACTTAATGAATGTGTGTGACAATTAATTATACGATTTGATTATGATTATGTATATTGATTCTATGTGCAATGTTTGATAAATCGCATACGGATTAATATAATGTATACTGATTGATTGTATGTATACTGTTTGGTGGTATATATTGTTTCATGACACTCATAACGTTTACCTGAGTTATGTAATATATTTAACTAAATTTGAAGTACTGTAGTTATTTTGAAGAGTGACCCTTTCAACGACGCGACGTTTAGTTTCGTACATACCTAGTGTCACATATTGCTACATGAACGTGAATAAGATTTACAATGTTTAGTGAATTTATCTGTTTTATCTTTGTTGGCATATAAATGTGTAAGACATTTAGATTTCCCCTTAGGTGTGCTCAGTTTAAATGTCTATAAGGAAGAAGTTTTACATCAAGCAAAAAGTATATTTGATCAAATAAATTGTGGGAAATTGCTTATGATTTGTAAG